>VMBQ01002105.1:0-145026 GCA_007657795.1 Dreissena rostriformis | reverse complement strand
TATCCTCGGTTAAATAAACTGCCGCAACACCCCTTAACCTTCATTTGCATGATTTATTGAAAGTCCTCATTGAAACTGCAGTTATGGAAAAAGAAAATGTTTAATACTTGAATATATAAGAACATAATACAAACGATAATTTTTAAAAGATATGTTGTGCTAAAGAATGTGTTCAGTTTACATGAACCATAAAAATAACTGATGTTTATATGCAAATTATGCACAGCAAAAAAACACTAAAAAAAGGGTTAACGCATACAGACACAATTACCAAATACCGGTTTCCATCATGTTGGATCTTCTGATTCATCTTAACCTGGTTGAGGAGTGTGTTGTATGCCCACTTGCATGCTTCTTGCCCCTTATTTATGAGAATAGTCCAATAAAGATTACACATAACGAAACATTCTAGACAAACATAAAACAAAACTTATAACGTAAAACAATATATTACTGAGCCATTGTTATTAACGATATCTTATTTCTGGAAAAAAAGCCATGATCAATGGCAAAGACAAGTAAAGATATTTTATTTATACTCTACTTAATAGTCTTTGTCAAATATCCGAGTAGTTCACTCATTCTTTACATAGAAAAACAGTGTATTTAATCAAGTGTATAGTATTATAACGGTATTTTGCAATATATAAATGGGTAACACTTGTTAATTGATGGAACGTAATTTTCCGAGATAAGTAAACTGACATAAGAAAAACGAGTCTACAGAAACACATATTTTGTTTCAGGATTATCATGACAAGATCTTTGCAATAGTAATGGTTCTTGTGCAGTGTATCACCCTTCGATGAAATCAATTCAGCGATGAATTTCATGTTGATCATTTGATATTTTTCGAGTAATTCCCTATACAAGAAAACCGAAAGCCTACCGAACGGCCAGACGGGCAGCCTGATTCCAGTACACACAACTCTAACAGTGTATCATAGTTACATGTTTTATCACAATAACATTCATTTCTTCGAAGTCAACAACCACTTAGCTTATGGAAGTTCTAAGAAACCATACAAATGTATAAGTTTGCAAAGGCAAAGAAAAAAAAAGAATAATATGGAGCTATGACGAGCAACCCGATACCCTAAGAAACTTAAGCTTTAATCATGTACCCAACAGCATAATTATGCCCTACAACGGACAGGAGTGGTCAACTCGTTTTAATTATCCGTATATAACATAACTTATTGTGGCCACACTGTATTACACCGGTGTTACGGTAAATTTGGATGATGCAATACGTTTATTAATATATAGTCTGTAATAGTTGCCCCTGACACTACGTTAATGAATCAGACAGAGACATTAAAAAAAAAAATATATATCTCTGTGCATTTACTTCGACTCAGCATGTGATTTAAACAATATTTTAACAGAATATTTAAGTTTAATGAATAAGATATGTTTAAACTTAATCCTGTGGTCCAGGTTTTATAAGGGATCACTAGGTTGTATCTACAACTTTAATGAGTCTTAGTTTTATTTATAAACGCGCCCATGTTTCAATACTGTTTTCGTGTCGAATATCACACAAATAAACCTTCAATAAAGTACGTTTCATTTAAAAGCCAATTAAGAAAGTTATTTTAACACGGAAAAAAGATAGGTTGTTCTCAAATTTTGAATTGAATAATACATAAATATACGTCTTGCATAAAGATTTGAAAATTAAACTGATTTTATAAATATGTAAGCCAGCACATTATGATTAATTATTATACGAGCATATGAGCGTAAAATATCGGTCAAATTGCAATTAATTTGGTTACAAAACGTGACCGCAAAAATCGTGAATTTGTAACCGGAGCTTTACCACATACGACAGTCTAACGCAAGGTTAAAATCGAAAGAGGAAGTATATTATTTTTGTTTACGTAGAATCGGATGAGACATGGCTCGATTTCGAAACAATTAGTATAAGTTTGTGCCAAAGTAAATAAAGGAGTTTCTATTTTATACTCGGCAACAAAATAAACAAAACACTGGATTGGAGACATGTCTACAAGGTTTGTATTCTCGTTATTATCACTGTTTTATTGTTGACAATAGCTGATGAATGCATTATGCTTGAAGTCAAAATGTCTATGTTATGTATCAATTCTTAACATTATGTGCAATATAAAGTTATTGAGTTTTACTAGGTTGTGTAATATAATATAACTTTAAATGCCAATATAACCAATGCATTATCGAATAACTCAGTCTACAAAACCAAAATCAGTTGAAATTGTAACCAGAGTTCTGCTTTTACCAAAATGATAAATGCAACCATCGAGTGAGACCATTATAATTTAAAAAGAGGACCACATACGAAATATCTCTGCCTGGGAGCCCGATTAAATTGACTTAAGTAAAACAAACGTACCATATAAATGCATAGATCGCAATTAAAGCAATATGATTATTATTTCAAGGAAAATATGCATTTTACGGTATCGTTGGTTGAATGAGTGACCTCAACCTTAATTCTATATTTAAAGGACATTTCAAGACCTGCAAAAGGAAAACGAGCGTCTTGTCGAAGAAAACCAAAAGCTTAAGCAACAACTTACAGATTTAATAAACAGGTACTAGTCTATCGAATTGAATAAGTTTTAAAAATATTAATTTCGTTTAGCTCAATATTTATCAAACACTTACCTGTATGTATTGAGAATTGAGATTCATTACAAATCAAACATTAGTTTCCGTACTGGAGGAGATTTGTCTAATTTCCCGCGGTAAATCTGGTTGAAGGTTATAGGAATGCCCGTCGTCAGTCCATTCGTCCGTCAGTCAATCCGCCACTCCGATAAGTCTGTAATTACACTGTCATGTCCGCTGCATAGCTGCTATACCCTGTGACGGAGTTTAATTGCACTTGCCCTTAATGTTAAGGACATTGAGACGAGGTGCAGAAGACGTGACCCAGTCATGCTGGCTCAAGGTTAAAGTTGTATTTATGGCCACATGTTTGAGTCTCCATGTTCGTGTCCGCTCAATATCTCCTATAGCCTTTGAAGGATTTTGAAACTTTCCGTTAAGGGTATTCAAATAATGTCCATAATGAACGAGTCACTCATGACAGCTCAAAGTCAAGGTCGTACTTTAAAGTGATTATTTTAGCATACATTATATGTACGTTTGATATCTCATATACTCTTTGTATAAAAATCATGAGACGTGATGGATTTTAATGAAACAATGTTGCAATGTTAAGTTCATTAAGACGATGCGCAGAAATAATGAGACAGTCACGCCGATATACGATCAAGGTCATACATCAAAGCAAGATGAAGCCTCTTTTTCCGTGTCCGATCCGTATCCCGAATATTCTTTGAATGATTTTCATCAAGCTTGGCCACAATGTTTAGGTCATGGTAATGATTTGCAAAAACATAAGTAATTCATGAATGTTCAAGATCAAGGCCATGCTTCAAAGTCAAATGGTTGAACCTCCATGTTCATGTCCGCTATATATCTTCTATACCAATTGAAAGGTTTCATTAACACTTTGTCAGTAAACCGGCTCATGGTTAAGGTCACAATTGAAGGTCATTTTTTTTAGTCTTCATCGCTTTCGTAAAGTTTTCATGCCTAGTATATCCATTAAAGTATTTTTACGAACAGTTAATGTAACTTAGATGTCTAGGAGTCTGCAGGGGATATAGCTGTGTGTTAGACTGCCTTTGAGTCGATTGGAGCAAACTCCTCTAACAATACAATAATAGTCGCGGAAAACGTACACCAAAAAAACATATGCAATGATAGAAAACATTTAAATCGTACAATAAATGAAAATCGAGTTCACGATCGCCAGGTAATTGTTGTCGCGCTATACAAACACGGAGTCGTGCTGTGCTTTTTTCAGATTTTATTGAACCATATTTTGTGAAAAGCTTCTTTTCAGATAAAATAATAATTACATTTGTCTCAAATAAAGTAAGTGTTCCACTTTAATAATTACAGGAGACTTGGATGTTTTCGAAGATAGATTCCGTCGTGTTAATATATTATTTCAAACAATATAATGTTAAATTCTTTTCTATGATACCTTTTTACTATATCGTTATTTTGGTTTCAAATTCGCCCTAAATCGTCGTATTGAAATAATATTCGATTTGAATCATTTATGTAATGCGTTTATAATGTTTTTACTACTTATTTGTTCACTTCTAAAACCAATAGGTCTGTAGAGCTAAATCTCCGACAGGTGGATAAACTGAACTGTGAGAAGAAAAAGCTGCAAGACGAAGTTGAAGAACTAGAGAAAAGGTATTTTTCAGTACATGTGTTGTTTAACCTAAACAAGAAGACAAATACCAATTATTGTATATGGTTTCGGTTTAAAATACCAGAGGTTTTCCAAACCAGTTTAATCAAAGCTTTATTGGCATTCATCCACTTGTTAAAATGATGCAATCATATCCGTGCTAACCGATATAATAATCAAATGTTAACTTAAAATATATTATATATTATTCCTATTTTTTATATTTTATAAATGCAAGCTGAAGTTGTTGCTTTTTCCCACAGGCTTAGTTCCGTAACAGGTCAACCGATATCAACAAACAATCCAGCTATTGCTGCCTTGAGTGATCCATATCGACCTACAAAATTGGTAATATTTATTGTTTATCATTAATTTAAACATTAAATTCTCCTCCTATAAACATATAAAACAATTATGTCTCATAAAAGCTTACATAGAAATCCAGAACTTTATTGTAAAAATATAAGTCAGATAATGTCGAAATAAAAAATCATTCCGATAATCTCTGTCTATCGGCCGAAAAAACAACGATTAATCAAACAATAAATAAAAAATGATAGCTCAGAAAACGTATTGTGATATAGAATAAGTCAAGTGCGTGTTTACGGCCTCATACACATTTATTATGTTTTAATTTTTAGAACAAATACAATATACTAAGACTTCTTTTTACAGGTAGAAGCATTTGGTTTGCTTAACGATAATCAGTGGACTGACGCATTTTTGAGTTTTGAAAAGAAACAAAGAAAAGAAAACGATGTTATAAACATACTTGCAGAAATTATTAAGGTATTCGTTATTATTGTATACGTTAAATATGAATGTGCGTGTATTGCAAGGTCGTTCCGCTCGAATGATTTTTTATTCATGTATTGGTCTTTGATTACAAAACGTCATTTTAAAGCGATTTGTATTGTTTCCGTACACATGTTTATATGCATAATAGGCTCCACATGAACCAACTGTTAGGTTCGCTTCAATGAATTTTCAATGGATTTTGATCTTTTATTTAAATGAAATTTTCATTGCCGCGCAAGGTAGCTGGAAATCAATAGCCAATTTCAGTGACATTTAAGGCAGATTTTTCTTGACCATGCTGATTGATACGACGTTTTGTTTTAATAATCAGCTTCACAAATCATTGTCAGTATCGAAATTACGAAATAAGGTAACACAATTATAATGTTATTTGAAATGAAGTTACATTGACTAATCAACAATATGTTACAGAGAGCGGATATATTCTGCACGGAGAGCTTTCTCCGAGTGACTGAACGTATTCGGAGTTACCTTACTGACGATATATGTTATCCAAAAGTGGTGATTAGAAAAGATGGGAAAGATATTACGTGTGTACGTATGTCAATTATACTTTTAAGCCAAAATTGAATGTAAAATAGATTAAAACACATATTGCAAAAAAACACAACGAGTATTCTCGTAAAAACCTTTTTGAACATTTCGAGGGTTAAATATGAAGCTAGTGTATGTGACATTTTTTTTTTCTAAAACCTTTTTTTTGCAAAATTGTATACAAAAAACATCTAATTCATCTGCTGAAAACATATTTTTCATAAAACTTACATGCTTTATATGTAAATCATTGCATACAATATTAAAATTTAAAGGAAAAAAAATATGCTTTGGTTTTCATTATTCCTTGAAATTGACCGTCGCCAATAACACCAATTTCATGTTAAAATGTATTTTTGTTTCTTAAAGCCCCAATAACGCTCAAAATCAACGAATATCTCGTAAACTATTTCGCAAAATAAAGTTAACGCAAAAGCAATAAGTGTTTCTTATAGCAATAGCCAAATTATCATCGTTGGATGTGGTCTGGTAAAGTAGATTTAACAAGATATAAAATACGTATGACAGTCTCCTCATGTCACGTGACCCTTCACCGGTCATGTGACTGTGACGTAAGTTAGCCAGTGATCAGCTGATTAAGAAGATGTGATATCTTCGAAAATTCCATGGTAAATAATTCGGCTATGAGTCCAAAAATTTACTCAATAATGCATCAACGAGAGCAGAGAAACCTCCACGAGCGTAAGATATAAAATGCTTGTTTTTTGTGGCACAATATATTCCATGTGAATTTCCCGCAACGATATCTACACAAACACTAAATTGGTACATGAACATGTGTTGAATATATTGTACCACATAAAATAAAATAAGCATTTTGTATCTTGTTAAATCTATTTTACCAGAGCCCATCTATCGTTAAAATGTCTGATTGTATGCATTATAAAGGACAGCTGTTACAATTTAATGTAGACAATTATTCTGTTAAACATGTCCATTTTGTGAACGTTGAGCGTTAAATTGTTCTAAGCGACATTTTTGCTAATATCTCCTTGCATTTAATTGATATACTGTTCTTTAAACAGCGTAAGTAAAAACATGTTTTCTGTGTGTTTACTCAATAACTATATGTTTAAGTACACTTTTAGTGACAAACTACACAAGTTTCACGTTGAGCCCTTTTTATTTATTAATATGTTTTGCTGTCATTGATTAATACGATTGTGTGAATGTATTGTGTCTTTCCGAGATCTGATAAGTGTGACAGAAGTGAAATTATGAGGTGGCAATATCATTTGTGCAATGTATGTCCCTTTTCCAATTAATTGTCATAGGCATCTCGTCGCTGTGTCGATCTTGAGTCTTTCCAAAAGGACATAGTACAACGTCACATCAACGACTTGATGAGAGCACTGGCAGCCGTGTCTGGCAAGCAACTAGCAGATGTAAGTGAAAGAAACTTCATGCACCAATCTGAAATACGACAATCAGATTCTTAGTCATCAATGGTTTAAATTTAAATAACTTGGTAACTAAACATAATTAAGTGCTCACTTGTGTTTTTAATTGTAGATATTTCTACAGCTCCCACTTGACTTTAATAAGCGGGACTGTACGATTTTGTCAAATAAAAATGAATTTTTATAAAATGTGTTAAAAATTAGTATACATATATTTCAATATAAATTAAAATAAAAGTTAAAAAGAACATGTGTCGAAAAATGCGAAATAAGCCAGATATTTAAATCTGAAAGCTTAAATGACTGGAAGTCAAATAAGCCAGCATGTATATAATGCATGTACAATGTGAATCTAAATTTAGTTTTAGTGCAGATTCGTTCATACGACACAAAGACACAATTTTGTTTCCTTACAAATACGAGTAAAAGTGTCGGCATCGGCTTTAACCAGCGCTAACTTGTCTTTGCTGCATTTTATGAAATTCGTCTTCAAAGTATAATTTTTATTGCCTATTTTGAGTCATCGTAACATAATTTAATCAATATATTAAAATTTAACACATGTAAAAATCGTACAGTCCCGCTTTAAAGCGGGACTGTACGATTTTGTCAAATATTTATGATTTTTTTTTAAATGTGTTAAAAATTAGTATACATATATTTCAATATAAATTAAAATAAAAGTTAAGAAGAACATGTGTCGAAAAATGCGAAATAAGCCAGATATTTAAATCTGAAATTGAAATTGGCTTCCAGCCGAATTCGCCAGCATATATATAATGCATGTACAATGTGAATCTAAATTTAGTTTTAGTGCAGATTCGTTCATACGACACAAAGACACAATTTTATTTCCTTACAAATACGAGTAAAAGTGTCGGCATCGGCTTTAACCAGCGCTAGCTTGTCTTTGGTGAATTTTATGAAATTCGTCTTCAATTTATAATTTTTATTGCCTATATTGTTTCATCGTAAAATATTTTTATCAATTTATTAAAATTTAACACATATAAAAATCGTACAGTCCCGCTTTAATACGGGAAAATTGTCGATACATCCTTATAATTGGAGATGTTTGTGTCGACTCTGGTGACATAGTTTTTTTATCGTTGTTTTCTTGTTGTTTGATAACCATTTTTGGTAGATTGGGATGAAATCTATGTTCGGGAAGGTTAAATGATAATAATTGAAATTGTATATGCATTTTGGGTCTTTTGATGTTAAAAATCAGATTATTATTTTTTAAATTTAGCCCAAAACGTATCATTTGTTAATATACATTTGATGTATTATGTTATGAAATTACATATAAATCATAGTTATAAATGATAGAGAGGAATACGTTATTTTTAAATGTTGTATCACTTTTGTGCTCAATGTTATCCTGCCTGGCATACGTGTGAGGTAAACACACACATTGAAACAGTCGTACTATTTAATGAAAACACTGTCGATCCTTCATTTTTGTTTCATTTTTATACCGGCTAAAGATAGCTGTAGAAAACTACCAAAAACAGATATAATTAGATGATGAACAAACAAAAAAATCAAAACGTCCTAAAACTGTATTATTTACTTTAAAAAATGTCAGTCAATGTAGACTTAAAAAATCAAGATTGATTTCAGTATTATCACATTACAGTGGCGTATCAAAAACAAGTTATACTTTCCAAAACCTAATGAAAGATACCGAAATGCATGTCTGTAGTAAATGATTGTTTAACAAATACGCATAAAAAATATGTTGAAATTCTATCAACATGCACACGTTTAAGTAGTGTGTATAGGTTTTCAAATAAATAAATTAAGTGTGTTTAATTATGGTTGTATCGTACATTAACTGTGTGTTTATAATTTTTGGCATAAACATTTTCTAACCAATTCCAAAAATATATAACTGCGAATAGATACATTTATGCATAACAATGGAATGCCGATAATAGATCAGGTCATGTAAAGAATTATTATTAATACCGTTCATGTGCCCCTTTAATTGTATTATATGCATGTTGTTTTAAGTTGAATACTGCCTACTTTAACTGATTTGGAAACAAAGTATTGATTATTTGGGTCTTTATTTAAATTTAAATCTACTTTTGCATTGGCATACAGTCACACAATGGTCAAGTCATGTTAAGAATTACTCTAAATACCGTTGGTATGCCCCTTTAAATGTATTGCTCTCATTTTGTTTCGGATGCTGTATTACTACTTTTACTGCTCTGGATACACATTATTTGTGTTTTATTTAAATCTATCTCCACTTTTGCTTTGGCATACATATACTTGTATGTGTTTTGGACTTAACTATGCACATTGTTTTTTGTTTTTTTTGTTAAAATATATTTTATTACTTGCAGTTAACTGCACTTGTTAACAAACGACCCTGGTGACATATGTTTTTCTTTTTATATTTGTATAAAGTAATGAATAATAAAACATTTAGGTTAGTTTGGATAAAATCTATATATATGGGAAAGACTTTAATAATAATAAAACTAATATGCATAGAATTGATTTTCATATGTGAAATTCTGTTGTTGTTGTTTTTGATAAATTAATGCCCCGAAAAATCGATTAATGTTTCTTTTTTATGAATTTGAGTAAAGTTAAATCAGTATTATTCAAACAGAGAGAGATCTTAGTTTTTCAACAGTTTTTTGTTAAATAATTTACTAGATTTGTGTGTGTTTGCCTTATTTGTTTTATTTATACTTATGCTGAAATAGGTATGTTGTTCAAGAGCAAATTAAAAACTAACAACACTGGTGACCGATGATTATTTTTTTTTATCCATAACAGATGGTTCTAGCTAAATACCAAAAATTATCAAATTCTAAATATAGCAAAATTTGCATTGAAACTGCAGCATACGTACGTGAATGATGTGCCTTATAGTACCTGTAATGCGATTAAGCTCTTGAATATATTGAAATGGAAACCTGATGTTTCCATTATAAGCGAACTCTATTCAGATGTGACGAGTGTTGGTAGACTTTTTTAAGTGCACAACGTTCGCACTCGAACGCTGGTTATTGCAAAACGCCATAATTAAAAGTGAGTGTATGAAATACAAAACTATATAACATAACTATTCATTAGTATATCGGGGAAGGGTAAAAGAGGAAATAGTAATAGTTGCATGATATATTTGTGCACATTTTACAATACTAATGAAAATGATTGTTACAATAAATGTAAGAACACAGCCACTAAGTTTACACGCTCTTGCTAATATAAAGGGTAACGCACACAATCTATTGATTTGGAGACTGAGTGTTAAATGCGGAAATGTACCCGCGCATTATTTCTATATGAGATACTATAGCTTCACCCTAAACCTTCGACTCGCATCGTTACCAAACGCAATGCTGCATCCCTATGATTTCCAATTTGGCCAATGAAGTTGAAGCATTTTATTCATTCGGTTCAACTTTTTATTGGCTGTTGATAATGGTCAATACAGGTCAAAACATGCGAAAGCTAAGGTGCAAACATTTTTTTCCTATTATTTAAAGGAAAATAACTGGACAGCGTGAACATGTGCTCAATATATGGATATAAACTATACATAACATATAAATATGAGCATTAATGGAATCAGAATAAGCAAATTCGAATAAAAAACAAAAAAGTACTGGAAAAAATACCATGCTCATATATAGCGGACCGAATTTATAAAAGACATTTTAACTTATTACATACCAAATTTATGTTTTCGTTTTATGGTTCTTCCATAAGTCAAATATAAGCCTTATTCCCATTACTTAAATATTGAAGACCTATCTCCCTCTCCGAAACAAGTTTTGTTTATTTTTAATATGATGGCATACTGCAAAGTATTGCAATGTTGGCGTACATTTCTCAAAGTATCAAGAAATTATCTAAATAGTTAACTGTCAAACCTGACATGCTATTTATGTTATTCCCCTTCGTCTCTGTAAAAGAAAAGGACTTCTTAGGCTTAAACAAAAAAATGAAACATGTTTGCCATGTATTCGTTGTATAACTTGTATATTTAGTGATGTTCATATCAGCCTATATAAGTCCTTAAATTTTGTTTGCTTTTGTGTGTTTATTAAAAAATGTTTACATTCCAGGCGCGATTTTTTTGCTGTTCACCGTTTCCGCTTAATAAAAACACATTTCTCGCTTTCTAATTCGTAATTTCTTGTTTGTTCTTTGTATAACTCATTTTCTTAAATGTACGTATAGTGTACAGTATATTTGACAGAATTATACGTATAAGTATTTTTCCATATCCTCTTCTTAACCTTTTTCACACAATGTGTTTTTCAATTTTCATTTACAATTGTAGTGAATTTAATGTTGGGATATTTATGATGACGTGATATTTCACATAATATATTACTATACAATATTACACATCTTTTTGAATGTGTATCAATATATGAGATAATAGTGTTTGTTTATTGTATTATGTGTAATTGTGTATATACATGTATGTCAATAAAAACATTCGATTGCAAAAATAAAAAGTCTTTGACAAATTATTGGAGCGGACATGTTCGCAAGTCCTGACAAATTAGAATTGCGTGACTATTTTTTGTTATTAAATTAGGATCATCAGTGACACGATCATACGCGAAAAGGAATTATTATTCAAAGGGAAGTAACTATATGCAGAATAAACGGAGCGGAACGACCTGACAATATCCGCACGTTTACACAAAAATGTAAGTACATATAATGTTTTATAACATGGAGATCACTAGTTCCTAAGATCCCGCGCGGAAATGGATCATCAATTTTAAAATGACATATTTAAAATCAAAGGACAGTAACATTTTCAAAATCAGAGGACCGAAACGACCGGTCCGACTTTTTCCAACCTATAGGGATGCTGAATATCAAATCGGATCATAAGATCCTGAGTTCTCGCGCGAAATCGAAAATTTCACAAAATAATCTTTTTATAAACAAAGAGCAATAACTGCATATACATATTTGAATCAAAACGACCAGACAATATGTGTTTCTCCACCTAGTAGCGATGGTGCTTAGAAAGTTCCATCAAATTCGGATAATTAGTGACCGAGAACTCGCGCGGAAACAAAACGTGTGACGTTCGAAGGATAAACATATAGTCCGCTTTGACATCGGTCTGGAACTAGAAAGACTGATCTTCGAACGAGTGGTGCTGTAGTGTAAATTAATAAGAAAGACAATGTACTTTAAGCTATTAAATTTCGTGTTAACGCTAGTTTCAAAAAAAATGTTAAAGGAAATCGTGACAAAAATCTCTCATTACAGTTAATTGGATTTGAATACATTTCACCAAATTATACCGTTGCCTGCCATAACAACCTCCTTGTGTGTAATTTACATAAACTTAGTTGTGGGCCTTTAAATACTTATTGGTTAAATCTGGTTCGTTTGATACGTGTTCCTACGATCGAACCAGTGATATGTAAACCACCTTAATAGTTAAACGGTGACTGTACATATCACCAACGAGTTTATACTTAAACCCGTACAGGTATATACATTCATCGATTGATCAAGTGGTTTAAGGTCGGGATATACTCATTCCTTTCCTTATGTAATTGAATGTAAAGACATTTAAAGTAAAAGATAAAATCGGCATTTTGCAAGTAGGGACACGCATAACCATATTTTTCTTAAAGGCATTCTAAGTTGAATACATTTAATAAATAGGACAATTTAATCATGTGATATGTAAGAAAAAAACTCGACACGTATCACAGACTTTTCAACCTTCTGTCTACTTTTAAGTTGATTGTAACCCGACTTCGAGCAAGTTTTCCGCTGTAGTCTTCAATCTCGAAACATAACAGTGATCGTTTATGCTTTCCGTGCATTCGGGTCGAGCAAATAATAACATTTCGACCATCATTAAATGAAAACCAGTCTCCAGTAAATCGCGATTATTTGTTGAGAGAGTATACAATTTATACATCTTAATCATTTAGTATATTGTAACCTTCAATTAGTATTTATAGATAAACTGGAAATAAGAAATCGAAAGCGAAACTGGATATTTAAGTGGTAAAGTGCTATCAAGGTAAGTTGTTCATTTCTTAAAGGTAATACGTTTTTTGTATGATTAGATGATTATAATTAGATTATTGGATTGTTCTTTATCATATTATATTTAGAAATAGTACTGGTAGAAACCTTGCTTTTTTGTGTAGCAACGAAGTTTTGTTTTAATGTTAGTGTTATGCAGTCAGGTCATACAATGCCAATACAGGACAACGTAAATGCTCTTGGCGATTTTTTGAAAACATTGGAAACTGGGAGTCGACAAAGGGCAAACACCACTGAAGCCACTTTTAAAACTGCCAAGTTCCATTTTGAAGAAATTAAGAAAGTAAGTTTGTGTATGTTTTTTATGTAACTTATGTTACAATGCTAACATTGCAAATATAGTTTTAAAAATTTCCACTTTCAGATACCAACTTGTAAGTTGATATTCAGATATTATAATGTAATTATCATTGATTTATCTTATATAAAATCATATCTTTTTATATCTTAAGGATGTCATATAAAGCGTATTATCCCTCGCCTATGAACCGAACCCAGCAAACACCCGACGTTGAATAGACGTCGAATATTGGTTGAATTTCGGTCGCGACGTCGGCAACCAAAATACAACGTTGATTCAACGTTAGAATGGCGACGTTTAAACAACGTCGGAAAAAGACGTCTATACGACGTTGTATTTTGGTCATAAAATAAATATGTTGAAGAAATGTCTAGAATCATTTCATCAGGTGCCAAAATGTATTTTAAACACTCTCATAAACCCGGAAACTTTGTAGGGAGTTCTAAAAATAGCGCAACAAGCTCTGTCATGATTGTCTATCCGATGTTAATCCGTTTCGCCGCCCGATATATGTTATTTACAATGAAGTCATTTTATATGCAACACTTTTAATGAAATATTAAAAAATGTATATATTCGTACCCCACAACATAAATATGGTCAATGATAAATATGCAGATTGTGTTTAATTTTACCGATAGCGGACCGACAACGGGTTGTGGTCGTAAATGTTTTCGTTCAAAAAGCGATAATTTCGTTCGGTTCCAATTCTGGAAATTGTCTGGCGGTAAAGTTAAATGGTGTTCGAACAAAACAATTGTGTTTCGCGTTTTGTTTCGGAGATCTTCCTTAAATTTCAAGTTAGTATTTGTTGATTATAATATTATAATTAACTTTATTTTTGTACGCTCATGTAGATTTGTGCGTTAATAACTTGAAGGTACAGTACGAATTTGGATTTTACGTTGATAATATATATTCGCGAGGTACATTTTACGTTCATACTTTGTTGTTTTTTTAGTTGTACGCTCACTTAAATNTGTTCCCATTTCATTAGTTTATCTAGATCTTCTTGTAGAGTATGACAGTCATGCATATTGTTGATTGTAAGGTATACGGCAGTGTCATCTGCAAATAAGCGAACTTGAGAAGTAATAGATTGAGGTAAGTCATTTATATAGAGAAGAAAAAGTAACGGACCAAGCAAAGACCCTTGTGGTACCCCGGAAGTCACTGGTACTTCGGATGATGTTTCTCCATCTAGAGCAACACGTTGAGTACGACCTATAAGGAATGATTTGATCCACGAGAGGCTAGCTTTATCCACACCATGTTCCTGTAATTTGAGTAGTAGTTTAATGTGGTTTACTTTGTCAAACGCTTTGCTGAAATCAAGCAATATTAGATCAGTTTGTTGTCAAGTTGTCATTTTTCGTGCCAGGTCATCAATGAGTTGTAGAAGTTGTGTTTCGCAGGAACGCTTTTCTCTGAATTTTATAATTCCGAACAAAACGAACAGTGAAATAGAGTTTTTCATAAAAGATTTGTTCAAAATGCCAGTGACCGTGACTTCCATGAGGATGGGCGTACGAAGCCATCAACGATGACATCAGCCATGGCTGAAGAAGATTATGATGATTAGTTAACTTTTTATGTGACTGTTAATTGCATTAATAGTTACAACTAATAAGGTTTACAATTTATATCTTAACGTATACACTTTAAATTATGACTTATTGTGTAAGCCTGATACTTGGACTGCCTTTTGTTTGATTGTATATGTATATATATATTCTTAAATATTTAGGCGTTAAATAAATATACTAACATTAATAGAATTTAAAACGAGAAATATTGAGAAAAAAGTTTGACCTTATCGGGGCTCGAACTGCTGTGACCACTTGGCAATCCAGACTTTTATAAGAAGTCTGCTTTTTATACTTTATTTATATAAGTGATATATGGTTGTTACAAAATTTAAATTAGAAACTAGCTTTTCCAACATATTCAATCATTTCGGGTTTGTAACACGCTTATAATTTTATCAATTTCAAATAATCACTATTCATAAACTTAACTGTATTTTCATCAACCGTCTACACCATATAGTGTCATTTTGACAATCTGTGAACAATGCCCTTCGGGGTTTCTCTTTCTTAAGCCAAATTTGCATCGATATATAAACAATCTTGTTATTTTTGCTATGTTATGGGTTTTAATAATGAAAAAGATGTAGCCAAATACAAATTTCTTAAACCCAATGTTTCAACTTGAAGCCTTTGGCTAAATTTGGTGACTCGCAGAGTTAGCCCTGTCCTTTAAGACTGTTTATTGTTCCAAATAGGTAGTTTAGATTAGATTGTAGATGAAACATGCATTGCTATACTAGTTATGTAAATTAATTTTGATGAAAGTTTTAGTTTATCAAAATTATCCATGTCATCACAAGGATTAAATATTGAGACATGCAGATGGGCTACACCTGCGGCTATTCAATTAGATTTAGGAAAGTATATTATTTGTATTAAACTCGAAAATAAGTTTATTTTTATTCTTGAATGTAAATAAAATACGGAACTGAGATCAAAATATATTACAGTGTATTACAGACAGAGACAACATATGTACACATTTATCGAGCTTATTTTATCAATTAAGGTACTGTTAATAAAAAATTGGGCTGTTATATGTATCGCTCTTTTCAGGGATGCATAATACATTTGTATCATCAATTTAATGTATTCTGATGTGTTTTGTACCGCATATATCATGTTGTTACTCAAATGGTATTTGTTATGTACCGCATACATAATGTTGTTACTTACACATTATAAAGAGGGACCCAACGCGGACTTTATGGATTGTTTGCCATTTTAAAATTGTAAAAACAAACTGGCAGTGAATAATCAAATATACTTCAACACCTTTATCAATAAGGATGTTATAAAAGCTATGTTCTAATATTATCTAATAACATGTAGTGTAGTAAGCCTTAAGACTGTTCATTGCTTTGTTAAGGATAGAAAGTCTAAACGAGGCGTTAATAGACTACAGTAAAAATGGTTGCGATTATTTTATTTATTGGATATGATCAAACATTTTTTGCTTTCAGACTTTCTATTGTATCGAATAGGTAGTATAGCATTAGGCATTAACATCAGTATATATACATGTCATTGTTATAAAGAATAGTATGATACATTAACTTTATATTGTCCTACAAGCAACGTTTTAAATAAATTTTAGAAGTATTTATAAGTATTTTGGTAAAGAAATTTTAACAAAACTATAAATGTGTGATTGCATTAAAAAGTTAATAAAATATTAAATACCCTTGATATTCTAAACTGTCATTTAAATTATAAAATTGTAATATTCCACGTTCAATTGTTTGTCAATAGTAAATTTCCGAGGCTATTTTTTCTTTTTATTTGGTTATAGGGTTAATATTATAGTTGCACTATTTAAATTGTATATACGCAAATGTATGAAATATGTGTGTTCATATGTTTTCTATTTGTAAACACTGATGTAAAACTGTGTCCACTTCGGCTATTGGCCTTCTCAATATAATTTGAAATAAACCATATCAAAAATCTGAGACAGGGTTCCCTCAAGTTGGGAAAGGTGTATACAACGCAGTAAAAAAAATGGGTGTAGGGGGGTACCTGTAGCTGTTAGTCTTTTTCAAAAATTGGAGATTGGAAAAATATTATTTTTCTTTAAATAGCTATATCTTTTTCTAGCCATTAGGTAAATAATCATTTTTATTATATATGTATACAGCTTTGAAATACCTTTCCAAAAATATATCATTTTATCCTATCTTCACTTTTTTCTTAAAACAAATAAGGTATGAACCTAAAAATATTTTCATGAGCAACAATTTAACGATAGGTGTCTTGTCGTCTTGAGGTTTCTTTTCCCGTGACGCAGCTTATGGTAACTTTGGTAAGGGAAGATCCTCCAGCTAAAAATGATTGCTGTTTCTTGCCTTGCTAACATGTTTCTTTCAGAGCATAAGAATATTATGTTGTATAAATTTGACAATTATACTATCCTTTGACTTGTATTATGGACGTGTTTGCTTAAAGAATACATTTATTTTGAATGGACATTTTATCTTTGTTTTGTCAATTCAAAGGAACAGGTTTGAATATACCAGTGCAAATATTTGAAACTAATATTTGCACAGTGTGTATTTGAGTTACACACTAGTTGTATTTTGGTTGCAAAACGGTTGAATGTTGGTTGCAAAGTGGTTAAATTTTGGTTGCAAAGTGGTTGAATTTTGGTTGCAAAGTGGTTGTAGAATGGTTGAATTTTGGTTGAAAAAGGGTTGAATTTTGGTTGTAACATGACGTTGAATCAACGTCATAAAATGACGTCTAAAACACTTTCATTTACAACAAAAATTCAACGGTTATTCAACGTCATGGTACAACGTCTTTTCAACGTCTATTCAACATCATATGTTTGCTGGGAATGTTTTACAAATAAGAGAAGGACTGTAAGGTGTCGGCATTTAAGTTGTAATCAACTCGGGCGACTATGTTTCAAGTTCTAACTAATATTGATTTTTAGTATATGTCCGTAACATTTGCTTACATGTAAAGCTGCATTTAAATAATTATCACGCATAAAACTTCTAATGTGCAGGGATATACATATATGCTTACGAAATAGTTCTTTTACTATACACGTTTTCTTTTCTGTTACTTACAATAGAAACTACTCGAAGATGCAAAAACATTGGATGGTCTGGAAAAAGGAACTCAAAAACATAAAGAAGAAACTGCGAAATTGAGCGATGCGGATAAAGGACATTCTAAATATAAGTACGTTTTTGTTCAGCCTGTTAACGATAAACTCGAGACAAAAGTCAAATTGGCCGGGTTTATGTGCATGCGCCTGTTTGAGCTTGTCCCATTTGTAACTTCTTTCAAATACGTAAATAAACCGGCGCCATATACAAAATTCTAAAGCGTTTTGGGCTTTTTCTGTTTTTTTTTCGCAAACGATTGTGTTAAAAGAAAAAGTAACGCATTTCCCCGCTTGTAATGTTTTATAAAATATATTCATCTATTTGTTGTTTCGACAAATTTTCCAGAATATAAAATTCGACTCAAGTAAGAACTGGGTCACTTCTTACAGACAAGACGTGGTACCAATTCATTTTTTTCATAAATTTTGTTTTGTCTAAAAAAGTTATTTCAATGATACATTATTTCTGTGTGATTGCTATTTAAAGGTATATACAGGATGTATCCGACAACTTTTACCGAACGCTAAATATACGAAAAAATATGACACATTCACTACACATCACATATATATATAATGAGCAGACATACTAAACGATTTTTTCACAAATAAGCTATAAATCGACAATGCTGGTTTAATTTTAAGCTCAGTTCTTATTTTTAACTCTTAAAAAACAGTGTTGTGTATATGATCGCATATATACCCTTTTGCGACATTTAAGAATCATCAAAATGTAAATTTGTAAATCGTCTGAAAAAGCTTTATTTAAATGCTATTACTGCCAAAAGAAGTTTTTTTCATAAAAAATATTTAGTTAGATACGATAAGATTTGCATCATGTTAAAAGTATTACGTTATGATTCAGCGCTAAAGAAAACTTGAAAATTGTACATGGTCTGAAAAATGTTTTTTTCTTTGAGTACATCGTTTCAAAACTTGTGTTCTTAGTACGAAAGTCTAGTTATGAACAAGAAATAATAACGTCATGATGATAAATGTTACGACTGAAATTAGTTTGTTTGGGCAAGCGGGAACAAGGTAGAGTCTTATGATAAGTTTCTTGAATTCAATCGTTTCCGAGTCGAAGTGAAAATGCAAGAAAGCAACTTACGATTTCCCGAATGACGCGAGTTTTTGCGGTTTTGAAGATACGCTTTGGTTTGGAGTTTGCGCCCTGACTTATATACGCTTTCATTAAGTTCTGCATGATACCTATTAATGCCCCAATACTGACTACACTTACTTCCACAATGTGTCTTTTTTTCTTATCTGCCGCACAAACAGATTTATAGGAAACCAACGTAGATCGTAAATGCACATATCGCGTCGTCATCATTCGAAATATAATGTATTTGAAGAAACATATAAATTGATTTTATTGTAGGTTTGAATATGTGACCTAATCATATGTACATTATAAGACAGTCGCTAATATGTAAAACGTATCGTCCTACGGTTTACCGTGTCTTTCATGTTAACTTGTATGTATATTTAAAGAAAACTTCAAGACCTCCAGAAAGAAATCGAGGATCTAAAGGAAGAAAACCAAAAACTTAAGCAAGAAAATAAAGATTTGTTAAACAGGTATATCGCAGTTGATGATTTATTTGTAATTAAACACGCATTTTAGCTCAATATTAACCTGGCACTGACCTCTGTGTGTTCAGTTCCGTAACGATGCACAAATAGGTTCCTAATCGAGGAACTAACCCCCCAGCCGCAAAGCAGTTGGGGCGCTTCATGATTGCCCGTCGTCCGTCCATCCGTTTGTCAGTAAGACCGTTACGCCGATCAGTCTGTCCTTAGCACTTTCATGTCCGCATCTTATATACTTTACCCTGTGACGAATAGGCATTGAGGCGATTTTGAGAAGATCTTACCCATTTATGCCGGCTCAAGGTCAAGGATGTTATTCATGGTCATAGGTTTGAGCCTACATTTTTGTGTCCGCTCTATATCTCCTGTGCTATTTGAAGAATATAAATAAACTTGCCTCATGTATTGGGGACTTTCAGACAATGTGCAGAAAGCACGCATCAGTCATGACACTTCAGACAAAATTTCGTACTTCAAGGTTTAAAGTCTTTATTTGTGTTGCCGCTTTATCTCTCATATACCCTTCAAAGGCAATTTCATGAAACTTTTAAATGCTTAATCACTAACAGCAATGTGCAGCAGAAATTGAGTATTCAACCCGACAAAAGGTAAAGGTCATTATTCAAGGTCAAATTGTTAGCCTCTTGTTTATGTCCGGTCAATATCTTCCTTACCAATTTAAGGATTTTCGTGACAATTGGATAAACTATTTAGGCCTTTCATACAAATTGCACAACTTATGAGACAGTCTCATCGGTCATCGATCAATTTCATACATTGAGGCAAAAGATTGAGTATCTTTGTCCGTGCCCGTTCCGTATTTCGTATATACATCAAAGGATTTAATTGAAGCTTGCCAATGACTCAAGTTACGCAAACTCAAGATCAATGTAAATTATGGAAGGTCAACAGTTTGGGCCTCCATTTTCGTTGGAACGAAATCACGCTCACCACTTCGAGGTTAAAATAATCATAGTTGGGGATAAAGATGTATTTTGGACTGCCTTGAAATATTTTGAAGCAAAAGTATACTGCTATAGTCCCATTAACTCGCACAAAAACGTTCACCAACAACCAGATGCAAATTTACTATATTTACATCTGGTTGTTGGTGAACGTTTTGCGCATATAATAGGAAATCACTCAAGCATATAAGGTATGCTAATCGAGTTCACGAGTGCCAGGTCAATGTTGTCGAACTATACACACAGGGAGTCGTGGTGTGCTCTTTTAAGATTTAATTGAAATATATTTTTTGGAAAACTGTCTTCTCAGAAAAAACAACAATATATTTCTCAATTGAAACACGTGCTCCACTGTATGGGTCTCGAACGGATTTAGGAAGACATTTTCGTTTCCGAAAATATCATTTTTTCATTTCAGACAATATACTGTTTTTCTATGATAATTGTTTACTGTAACGCTATTTTATTTGTCATATGTGCCCCTAAAAAGTCGTTTTTAAAATAACATTTGATTAAAAGCACTTATTTTTTTTGTCTGTTATGTGTTCTCTTCTTATTGTGTTAACCCTTATTATTGTGTTACTACCTTAACCAAAAGGTCTGGAGACGAAAAACTCCAACTAGTGTATAAAGTCAACGATGAGAAGAAAAGGTTGCAGGTCGAAGTGGAAGAACTGTCAAAAAGGTGTAAATTTCATGTTCAAACTTTACCAAGAAAAAGTAAAAACGTTTCTTGTGTATGCTTTTAGTTTTACAATACCAGTTTTCCGAAACCAGTAAAACTGCAGAACACGTTTGAATGGAACGATCAATTAGTTTCACATCATCTTTGATGACATTTAACCACATATTTTCATGATACAATAATATCGATGCTTACCGATATAATTATCAAATATTAACTTACAAAATATTTAATGCTTATCATGTTTTTATATAGATACAAGCTGAAGTTTTTGTTTTTTAACCACAGGCTTAGTTCCGTAACAAGTCAACAGATGACAAAAAGCAATCCAGCTATTGCTGACTTGAGTGATCCCTATCGACCTACAAAAATGGTAATATTAATTGATTATCATTACTTCTAACACGAAACCATCTTTGCTATAAACAAACAACACAATCATGTGTGTACACAAAAATCCTGAATCTTAGTTTTAGTGCAAAATATTAGTCGGATAATATTAAAATCAAAATAATTCCGATTATCGCTGTCTATAAACAACGATAAATAATAAAAAAATGATAGTTCAGAAAACGTCTTTTGATAGATAAGTCAAATACGTATTGACGGTCTCATACGCACTTAATAAGTATAAATTCGTGAGTACATCTAAAAACATACTAAGAATTCGTTTTACAGGTAGAAAAATTTGGCTTGCTTTACGATAACCAGTGGACTGATGCATTTTCGAGTTTCGAAAAGACAAAAAGAAAAGAAGACGAAGTAATACAGATACTTAGTCAAATTGTTAAGGTAAACGTTATTGTTGTATACGTTAAATATATGAATATGCGCATATTGCCATGTCGTATCATATATTTGTTCTTTTATTTATTGGTCTGTTATTACCAAAACGACATCTTAAAGCAATTTGTATTGTTTCCGTAAATAAGCTAAAAATGCGTCAATTGTTAGGTCATTGCGCTCCAATGAATGTTCAAGGGACATAGATATTTGTTTTAAATACATTTTAATTGCCGCGCAAGATATCTGAAACGCATTTGCAAATTTCAGTTACCCTTAAGACAGTTTTGATTGCATCAGCGTATATATCTTTCTGAGTTATCAGCTTCCCAAATCATAGTCAGTATTGAAATTAAGGTAACACCAGTTATGTTGATTGCAATTATGTAGCTGCCACCGATAGAACATTTGTTACCTTACAGAGAGCGGATAAATTCTGCACAGAAAGCTTTCTTCAAGTGACCGGTCGTATTCGGGGTTACGTTACTGACGATATAAGTAATCCGAAAGTTGCGATAACAAAAGATGGGAAAGATATTATTTGTGTAAGTATGTACCGTTTACTTTTACGTCAAACTTTAATGTTAAATTGCTAAAAACACATTGTGCAGAAAGCCATAACGAGTATTATCTTAAACCTTTTCAGTACACATCGAGGGTTGAATATATAGCTAGTGTATGTGACATCGTTAATATGTAAATAAGTGCATTAAATATACCACACTGTATAGTAATTGCTATTATTAAATGTTATATTGATTAAGTTTCGCAAATTCTTATTTCAACAAGATGTGTTTGTGAAACACTATGTCCCCTATTGCAATTTTGACTCATATATTTGACCTTTGACCTTGAAGGATGGCCTTGACATTGACCTTACACCACTCAAAATGTGCAGCTCCATGAGATACACATGCATGCCAAATATCAAGTTGCTATGTTGAATATTGCAGAAGTTATGGCCAAAATGAGCGATTTTGACCCATATAATTGACCTTTGACCTTGAAGGATGACCATGACCTTGACCTTTCAGCACTCAAAATGTGCAGCTCCATGAGATACACATGCTTGCCAAATATCAAGTTGCTATGTTGAATATTGCAAAAGTTATGGCCAATGTTAAAGTTGGCACAAACCAACAGACCAACCAACCAACAGACAGGGCAAAAACAATATGTCCCCCAGTATATACTGGGGGACATAAAAATGTATTTACCCGATAATCACGTAAGTATGACACAGCATAAATGATTTTGCAGCAAGTAAACAGTACAACAAGATGTTATTAGAGCTGATGTCAACGTGGACGAATTGTTAGGGAAGAAGGATTGTCAATTAAATGCGTATACAAATAGGGTTTATAATCATTTTAAGAGTTATGAAAGTAGTAAATTACCTTTAAGGGGTATAGAACCATTTAATATGATAATATGACACGAATGTGCTTAACAAATCTCTTCACCTGATCATGTATGGCAAATATCGGATTGTATGAATAATAACAGTCTGATGTTACAATAAAATACAGAAAGTTAAACATGCTCCGTTATGTGAAAATTATTTTGGTTGACATCTTGATCTAGTATTTGTTTGACTCAGGGCAGAAAAGTAAAGTTATCACTACACTTTCAACATCACGGTCAATTAACTGCCAGAATAATACAAAACGGAATACTGCAGATCTCTAAACCTTATAAATTGGAATAATAAAGTTAGGAATGAATAATACAAAGTGCATTATTGTATAGCACTTGTTTTTTCCTTAATATTGCATTCGTAGGAGACTACCGTAACAGTAATCCTTATATTGCACAGTCCTGATTAGATACATTTGCTCAAACTGGACCTTGTGACTAACATCACAATGTGTTTGTTTTATAATATAAATACAGGTATTTAAGTTATTACAATTCCAACGAAAAAACAAATGGTTTATTATATAGTATTTGTATACCTTTAGATTTACATAACAAACCATTTACATATTTAATTATGGGTCTACTGATTAAGGGGGAAAACACTATATTTCCTGTTGTTCATGATGAAAAGCAAATTAATCAATTAAATATATATTGAACTCTTGAAATTGGAATTGCTTATTTTTTTAATTTATTTAGTACATGTTGAACTTACACTTGTTCAACATTTGCAAAAAATAATCCCAATCGTACACGATTATGCGAGTTAAACAGTTATAAATTTCAGATTTGCTAATAATTATTATTTTGACTGATGTGCAATACACACACATATGTGTAAGTGAGACATGTTATTCTGAGTTTGAAATCAATACCGTTTTGTGTTGTTTTGGTGGAAATGTTTAGTTTTTTTGGTTATCTTGTAATATTTCAAAAACGGCACTTACACCAGTTTACATTTAGCTCTCAAAAATACCAATATGTGTCGTTTTTATTGGTTTATCTGATGATTTTAATGTTTAATTTTGCCTTTCCTGAGGCTGCTTTGTGCACAAGGTTTGCACCAACGCGATATTATTTGTACTCAATATATACAATTTATTGTACTTTTGATTGCGATTTATTTTCATAGACACCTCCCCTGAAAGTCAGTATTGAGTCTACACATGCGGACCTACTCGAAGGTCACATTAACGACTTGATGAAAGCACTGGCCGCCGTTACTGGGAAGCAACTAGCAGATGTAAGTGATGGAAGCTATCTATCAGGCCAATCTGAAATTATAAAGTCAAGCTTGTTTCTTCAACATTTTAAAGCTAAACATGGTTATTAAACATAATACCGTGGTAACTGTTTTTTTTTTCTTGTAGATATTTTTAAAGCTCCCAATGGATCTCGTTAAGAAAACGTTTAAGACGAATGAAACTAACGGAAAACAACCCCTCGATATATTTGCTGGAGAGGCAGTTAAGATTATCTGGATGATGAAGGTCCAGCAACCACCAATGGAACTCGTATGGGTAGATCCTGATAGCAAATATGACAAGCAGATGTTTACATTCTATGTAAGCAAAGGTGAATCCGTTGCCCAATGCATCTGGCCAGCTGTTCTCTTGCACAAAGATGGTCCTGTCATGGCGCGCGGGATTGTGCAAGGGAAGTAACTCTGATACACGATCATTTTTATTCGACCATTATTTTTGTTTATGACTTATCATCATGAGTGATTTTGATCTGTGTTAAAAGGGTTTATGGCATCGAAAATGGCTTCAATTGTGTAATTTCTCACAATCTGAAATTTGTATATTATAACTGGCATATAATCATGTTTAAGCAGAGTTAATGTAATTTATGGATAAATATAGTTTGTTTTTAAAGTGCACGCTTTCTGAAATAAAATCGATATTTTTTTATTTTTTTTCTGAGCACTTGTATGTTGAATGTGACTACTATTCATATATATTTATTTTTTAAGTTAATGCATATTTGCATATGTATGTTTTCATAAGCACGCGGATAAAGTACTTTCCAGCATATTTTAGCTTTTAAATGACTTTAATTTATATGTTTAAACATCACAAAATAAAGAGCTTAAATCGAACAACACGAATATTAAAACAAAAGAAAATCAGCCTAACTGGGATTCGACAAAGTGTCGTATAGATTAAAAGGTTATGGGGTCAACCTTTCGAAAAAAAATTATACACTACTAATATAACCGGTTTAGGAGAAACAATCAGGTATCATGTAGCCGTAGTGTGTAAGAAAAGATCGTTGAAATATTACTTTAAATTGATAAATAAAATAGCTGATAATTAATTGATAAATCTTACTTCATTTTTTTTGGATATGGTGACATACAATATACTCTGGATGTAAATATAAATATTTTGTCAATCTTAACGAACTTTTCGTGACCAGTTCAAACTTAAATTGTTAGAATAGAAATCGAATGTGTCGACGTTATTTTATTTTTGCAAATTGAAAAATGAATTACATTACGAAAATAATTTTGACTTTTTATCACATGATAACTCTACAATATCCCTTACACGATTACGTTAAAGTTCACATAAATTGAAACGTAATGAATTGTTCTCTTTTATGTACGAACTGTATTTTGATTTGTATATGCATTATGAGTATTGTCTTGCATACTATAATAATATGAATCTCTTCTTCAGTTTTGGTTTATATGATTGTATACTATGTAAATGGTTCGCGGAAATGAATTTGCCATTTATTTTTAATATATGCCAATAAATGAAATTAATCTTTTCAGGTTGGTACTGCTTAATTAGCGTATCAATTTTAATGGCTTGTAATTCATAAACGAATCTGTATTTGTATTAAGCATGTACGTCATTGTTTTCGCCCTCGGTTGTGCAATATTTTGTTTTAAATGTCTTGAATCTGTAAACATCAGTTGGAACAATTTCATTTCTGTGAACACAACGGTTTACTATGGCTAAATATGAGGCCATTAATATAAAACCCACGGGATGACTTTCAGACCGTTGTTTGAATATCTACAGAATAGATTATTGAACAAAGCATTGACCGGTGCATTTAATTACTAAAACTAACTATGTGTTTAACAACCCATGAACAGTTCAGGAATTATGTACAACTTTAAAATGAATACATATGTGTGTTTTTGTATAAATAAAACATATATATATTGATGTGTGCGTGTGTTATTGTTATTACTATTGTATTGATGCATATAGATAGTATCAAACAAAATTACCTACATTATAACAGCAATGCATGTTCATACTGACCACTCACGTTTCTCATCTAGGAACAAGATTATATTTATTACATGTTTAACAGATATTAACATTTCCAAATTGATCTAATAAAAAAATGATATAATTTAATAAGACAATATATATTTAAAATCAATATAACAAGCATAGCCGTCGATATTTTCCTTTTAGTAACGATAGTTTGTAGTAAAGCAAACTCATATAATAAGAAGTTCCTGGGAAGTTTTGTGCATGCTCTTACTTTGGATAAGCTGCGTCCCCTATAGCAGCTTTTCGTGCGATTAGACACCTGACTTAGTTTAAATAGATACCAGCTGTTATTAGCATTCACTATTCAGATGTGATAACTCTCGGTAGAACATTATTTAAATGTATTCCTTTAAAAATGCCCGCTCAAGTTACTTTAGGCTGTACAGTGTTGCAGGTCACGTGTGTACACATTTGGGCAACTTGTTACACCAATATTTAATAATATTCCGATTGTGATGTCAGAGCAAGTATTTGTTACGTGTGTTGTGATACATGTTTGGAAATCATATGTTGCACGTTCTCTATAAGCTGGTGTTGAAATACATGGCTTCTTTAACGATCGAGCAGCCTGAAATTGTCTTATTTCAGAGAAATATTTAACCAGGTTTTCCGAAGGAAAAAACTGGTTATTAGATTGGCGAATGTCGGCGGGCGGGCTGGCTGGCGGGCTGGCGGGCGGGCTGACGGGCTGGCGGGCGGAACAAGCTTGTCCGGGCCATAACTTTGTCGTTCATTGTGAGATTTTAAAATCATTTGGCACATTTGTTCACCATCATTAGACGGTGTGTCGCGCGAAAGAATTATGTCGATATCTTCAAGGTCAAGGTCACAATTTGAGTTCAAAGGTCAAAAATGGCTATAAATGAGCTTGTCCGGGCCATAACTTTGTCGTTCATTGTCAGATTTTAAAATAATTTGGCACATTTGTTCACCATCATTAGATAATGTGTCGCGCGAAAAAAATACGTCGATATCTCCAAGGTCAAGGTCACAATTTGAGTTCAAAGGTAAAAAATGGCCATAAATTAGCTTGTCTGGGCCATAACTATGTCAGGTATTGTGAGATTTTAAAATCATTTAGCACATGTGTTCACCATTATTGGAAGGTGTGTTGCGCGAAAAAATTACGTCAATATCTCCAAGGTCAAGGTCGCCACAACTAAAAATTGATTGATTCATTCAGTAACATTCAGTAGCAATGCACATTTTGATAAACCCTTTCTATGTAAGGATTCACTTGAAACTTAAAACATAAAACGCTTTATTTATTTTCATATTTAATTTGTGTTCATTTCATAGTAAATTTGCGTTCGGAGCAAAACTCCAAATCTACTGAAGGTTTGTTGTAACCGTTTTTTCTTGTCGTTAGTTTCTTTAGGTTCATTTTTCGTTGAAAGTATACTTACTCAAATCGGAGGCTTTTTTAACCAGGTTTTCCGAAGGAAAAAACTGGTTATTAGATTGGCGAATGCGGGTGGGCTGGCTGGCGGGCAGCCGGAACAAGCTTGTCCGGGCCATAACTATGTCGTTCATTGTCAGATTTTAAAATCATTTGGCACATTTGTTCACCATCATAGGACGGTGTGTCGCGCGAAAAAATTACGTCGATATCTCCAAGGTCAAGGTCACACTTTGAGAAAATAGATTGAATTTTATTGAATTTGACACAAAGGTGGTAACTAGAGGCAATCAGTAACAATGCACATTTTGATTTGTCTCCCTTTATCATACTTTTTTTTTCAAATTGAAAACCTGGTTTTGTGACAATTTTGTCCCTTGTTTTTTTCATAAAATATGTGAACATATATATAGTTTTTAAGTAGGATCCGATTGATATGCAAATAAAATATTATTTGAAAGAAAACAATAATTATTGATAATTGACTTACACTCAAACACCGAACACATGCTCAACCAAAAGCCATGTATCATTATCTTTCACTACCCAAACTTACATTTATTATGCTTTGAAGTTTATAATTTTACGCTATTGTGTATATTGTGACAACACAAATCGAAAATCATAAAGATCCCTGGCCACAATTATGGTATTTATCCACTAAATATCATACACGTGAATGGTACCCTTCCCTTCTCTATGACACCGACGAAAGGCATGTATTCTTACACCATAAGTAAGATAAATTGAGACACCCCACGAACGAAAACCAAGTAACAAACAAAAACAACATTATATGCGGTGCATATAACGAAAACACGCCCGCACATCACCCCAAAATAGAACACAAGTCTTCACCGCTGTCGACAAAAAACTAAATGAATTTAATCAATGGCTATACGCAAATAGATAACACATAAATCTATGCATCTTACTATAGATATAAGAGGACACAAATAACCGAACCCAACTAAACACATACAAGCAAGCCCAAAAACATATAGTTATCAATTAACGTACCATACAACGAGCATCAAAATGGTACACATATCCTAGATAAAAGGATTTACGCAATATTGCCACCACACATATAATATATAGTTTATTCAATATATAATAGACATGCAGTCCATGAGTATTCAAGTTCAAAACATAATAACATATATAAAAGCATGAACATGTGATTATTATTGAATTTCATAAGTTGTTTATTAAAGTATCAATACATGAAAAAGGTCTAGAACAATTACATTACAGCATTAAAAATCTTTTGAATAATGTTATAATGATAACATAAAAATAAACAACAAAGTCGAAAATTTTCAAGATAGCGAGAAGTCAAGTTTAAGTAATACATTATACGCAATTAATCATAAAACCATTACTACAGTTTTCTTTGACTAAATGCGTTATGTACAAACATAGCTAAGTTTATGTTGGTACTTATAATATCAGTTTGCATTTATCCAATAAACTTTATCATGTTTGATGTTTTCCACTTAAATTTATGTATATACAATTTTCTAATATCATATAAGGAACATTCTATTAAAAAATGATATTCATCCTCAAGCAAATTGCAATGTCGACATTTTCTCTCTTAAAAAGGTATAGATTCAGGTTTATGGATCTGCCTGATTAAATTTTTAATATATGAAATGAAACTCTTAATCTACAAAGATAAAATCTTACTTATTTACACTAACATTTTTTAAGGTTTTTAAGGTAAGGTTGCAATTCAAATGAACAAAACTTATTGTTACTGATTGCTCTTTAAGAACTTTTAAGTTCTGACATCCAATTTTGGATAAATGTATCATTTAATTTAGACTTTACCAAGGATAAAAACACTTGTTATCACCTACACCTAGATTAAGCCATGAATAATGTACGCTTAAGCAATGCAACAGCTTACACACAGGTTTTGGTGTTATTATTAAATCCTCATACATATATATATATATATATATATATATATATTGTGAAGCCAATAGCGTATCTTGTAAGAGTTTATAAGGAAATCATTCAATATCCAAATTTCCATTTTTATTTATCATAAATTTAAATACGAATACAAAAAATGTGAAATGTTTCATATAAGATGGATAGTTGCATTTACTTTTTTGGTGAAATGTGCACGAGAGATACTTGCATGAGATGTTGGAGAACTGTAAACGAGTGATGCATGCATGTTAGTGTACTGTTCACGAGGAATTCTTGCATATTTAGACGTTGACGTACTGTTCGCGATGGATTCATGCATGAAATATTGTACTGTATACCAAGGTTCTAAGATCAGTTTGTGTAAATGTATGTATTCGCTGTTTAGAATTACCTCTCGGGTAAGACTTGAGATGTTTATCTCGAGACATGAGAGTTTTGTGTTCCAAGGTATGCATCTGATTTTAGACGACCACTATTATCATCGTTGAGATTGTATGTCGATTGTGTTTTATTATTGACAATAAGTGTGTTGGAGCTCGATACAAGGTTATGACGTACATGAACACACGCGCATACTAAATTGCATTTGACAATATATAAATGTACAATGATGGATTGATCATTGAATTGTTTCCCCTCCCAAATCAGATCGTCAGTGAACTTATGTGTTGACTGTGGTCGTTCATTAATATTGATATACATACATCTTCTGTAAGTTTTTATTCTAAAATGACTGAACAGAACAATATATAGTGTAAGGCGTGTGATTATCAGGCAGTGATTGTCCGGTGTGTGATTGTCAGTATTGTGATTGTCAGGCTTGTGATTGTCAGGCTTGTGTTTGTCAGACCTGTGATTGTCAAGCTTGTTGTTTGTTAGGCGTGTGTGTGTCATTCGTGTGATTGCCAGTCTTGTGATTGTCAGGTGTGTGATTGTCAGGCGTTTAATTGTCAGGCGTGTAATTGCCAGGAGTGTTATTGTCAGGAGTGTGATTGTCAGGCTTGTGATTTTCAGGTGTGTGATCTTCATGTGTGTGATTGTCAGGCGTGTGATTGTCAGACGTTGGAATGGCAGGCGTGTGATTCCCTGTATTGTGTTTTCCAGATGTGCGATAGCCCGACGAGTGATTGTCAGGTGTGTTATTGTCAGACGTGTGATTGTCATGCGTGTGATTGCCAGTCTTGAGTTAACCGGGCTTGTGTTTATCAGGCTTGTGTTTGTCAGGTGTGTGATTATCAGGCGTGTGGTTGTCAGGCTTGTAATTGTCAGGCGTGTGATCTTCAGGTGTTTGATTGTCAGACGTGTGATTCTCAGGTGTGTGATTGTCAAGATCGTTGTTTGTCAGTCGTGTGTTTGTCATTCGTTTGATTGTCAGTCTTGTGTTTGTCAGGCTTGTGATTGCCAGTCTTGTCTTTGTCAGGCTTGTGATTGTCAGGTGTGTGATTGTCAGGCGTGAGATAATCATGCGTGTCAATGTCAGGTGTGTGATTGTTAGGCGTGTGATTTTCAGGGTTGTGATTGTCAGGATTGTTGTTTGTCAGTGTGTGTTTGTATTTCATGTGATTGTTAGGCGTGTGATTTGTCAGGGGTGTGGTGGTCAGGATTTTTGTTTGTCAGTCATGTGTTTGTAATTTGAGTGAGTGTCAGTCTTGTGTTTGTTAGGCTTGTGATTGTCAGTCTTGTGTTTGGCAGGTGTGTGATTGTCAGGCGTTTGATTGTCAGGTGTTTGATTATCAGAAGTGTGATTATCAGGCGAATGATTGTCAGGTTTGTAACTGTCAGGTGTGTGATTGTCAGGTGTGTGACTGTCAGGCGTGTGATTGTCAGGCGTGTGATTGTCATACATGTGATTGTCAGGCGTGTGATTGTCAGGCGTTTGCTTGTTATGCTTATGATAGTCAGATGTGTGATGGTCAGGCGTGTTGTTGTTGGCCATGTGGTGGTCAATTGTGTTATGGTCAGGCCTTTGATTGGCAGGCGTGTGCTGGTCAGACCTATGATTGTCATTCGTTTGATTGTCAGGTTGGTGTTTGCCAGTTGTGTGATCGTCATTCGTGTGATTTTCACGTGGGTTATTGTCAGACATGTGATTGTCAGGTCTGTGATTGTCAGGCTTGTGTTGTCAAGCCTGTGATTGTCAGACTTGTGATTTTCATTATGTGATTGTCAAGCTGTGATTGTCAAGCCTGTGATTGTCAGGCGTAAGATTTCATTCGTGTGATTGTCAGGCGTGTGTTAGTCATTCGTATGATTGGCAGGCGTGTGATTGTCAGGCATGTGGTTGTCATGCCTGTGATGGTCAGGTCTGTGTTTTGCAAGCCTATGATTGTGAGGCTTTTCATTTTAAGGCCTGTGATAGTCAAGGCTGTGATTGTCATTCGTGTGATTTTCCGGCGTGAGATTGCATTCGTGTGATTGTCAGGAGTGTGTTTAAATTCGTTAAATCAGACGTGTGATTGTCAGACGTGTGATAGTCAGGCGTGTGATTTTTAGACGTTGGATAGTCATGTGTGTGATAGTCAGACGTCTTATTGTCTGACATATGAATGCCAGATATGTGATTGTCAGACATGTTATTGTCATTCAAGTGATTGTCAGACAGTTTATTGTCAGACATGTTTTTGTAAGACGTGTGATGTCAGACATGTGATAGTCAGACGTGTGATTGTCAGACATATGATTGCCAGATATATGATAGTCAGACGTGTGAAAGTCAGGCATGTGATTGTCAGACATCTGACTGCAAGGTATGTGATTCTTAGACATGTTATTGTCAGACATTTATAAACCATACGTGTGATTTCTAGGCTTATGATAATCAGACGTTTGATATTCAGGTGTGTGATCGTCAGGTATGTGTTGTCAGACGTGTTATTGTAAGATATGTGATTGTTAGACATTTGATTGTCAGACATTCGATTTTTAGACGTTGGATAGTCAGTTGTTAGATTGGCAGACCTGTTTTTGTCAGACATATGATTGTCAGACATGTGATTGTAAGACAGGTGATTGTCAGACATGTTTTTTCATTCATGTGATTGTCAGACATGTTATTGTCAGACATGTTATAGTCAGACATGTGATTGTCATACATGTGATAGTCAGATGTGTGATTTTCAGACGCGTGATTGTCAGTCATGTGATTGTCAAGCATGTGATTGTCAGGCATGTGGTTGTAAGCCGTGTTTGATTGATTGATTGATTGATTGTTTTTTAATTTTTTCAATATAAATGTCAGCTTACATGTCAATACAAGTATAACACAAACACACACACACATGTTCTTAAGTAAGAACGAAACATGCATGAATTAACAAATCCATAAGTGAAGTAATGACATCCATCATTACGTATCAAGGATTACACACAAAAAAACGTTTGAAAAAAACTGTTATTTCCATTATGGTCCTTGAGATATAGTGTTTTGTGACATAGGAAAACATAATTAGATAGAAGTATATGTCACATATTTGAGCACCTTCAACAAGTCACTTTTAAGAAAGGCAACTGTAAATAACACAAAATATCTATGTTACACCTAGTTAGAAATTAATCAGTTTTAAAATATAAAAACTAAGTATCTATAACTATTCAAAAACAAATGCTGAAAACGAAAATGAAATGACAACAAGCAATTACAATCAATCTGAGCAACTTACATACAATAAAATGTGATTGTCTTTCGTTAGATTGTCATTCGTGTGATGGCTATGTGTGTGATTGTCAGCCGTGTAATTGTCATTCGTGTGATGGCTAGGTGTGTGATTGTCAGTCTTGTGATTGACAGCCTTGTAATTGTCAGCCTTGTGATTGTCAGGCGTGTGATTGTCAGCCTTGTGATTGTCAGGCGTGTGATTGTCAGGCAGATATAAGTTATACAGGCGCAAACAAAGCATATGCGTCATGTTATTCTATGGCTGATAAATAACAAATGCCGTTGTTATTTCGACTCATTGCCTCAACCCGCAAATTAAATTATCTATGTTTTTCTCACATCGGTCCGCGCCAAGATGGGTATATTGAGTGTGTCTTTTCACTATCCGCATTAAGAAAGCGTTGATCGCATCACCCGCTATTGACAACGATAACCCATGTGCCACATTCATACCGTGTTCACAATCGATCGAGACCGCCGATGGCGTAATAATCAGTTTGGAAATCGAGGTGTTCTTTCTTGTGTTGTTCGCTAAAGTGAGTCATGCCTTTATTCCTGGATATTTCAATAACAACGTTTCGTCACATAAGACTGCCGTTTTCTTCAAACGTATTCGATGGATGTTTGGATTATTGATTGGTTTTAAACAAACTTTTTATGTCGTTTCCAAAAATAGCTCCGCTGGTTAATATGATATTATTGGCTTTTAACAGTCATCGGAGAGGATTTTGTTAATCCCTTAGATGTTTATTTAATACGGTCCTTTGTGGATGTGGTTGCACTATAATGAATCTATGGGAAAAACAAGTTCTTGTTATGTTGTGTCTCTCTGAACATATCTAAGACATACCCATAGATATAATATGTTGATATGTTCCCATTACCATGGCATAATGTATAAGTCTCTTTATTGGGTCCCTTGGTCAAATGTCAAGGTGACTTCTTTAAGAGAACGTCAAAATTGTAACTGTACTGGTATGTATTCAAAATTGCCAGTCACAAATTATAAAAACAATTTGACACAAATATTACAAATCTTACTCTTAATGCGATTTCCTGAAGTTATAGACATAAACCAGGTCTGACGGTTAAATGTAAAAATCGCAATTAAAGACAATTAAGGATGAACAATCAAACTCAGTTGTTTAGTTTGGTTTGATAATGCAAACTAAACAATCCTCAGTATAATGTCGGGGAATGTTATTCGTAATGTTTATGTCTGGTTAACGTAACGAGCAAGAACCAGTTTCATACAGATGCATTTTTGTTTATTAACGACGTACCTTTTCAGGTCAACGTTTGATGCCTTACAGCAATGGCATATATTAATTTGCCTTGCATCCACCTACAATATGAGCGGTATGTCTCGATTTATACCTTACGTTACTGCATCCGAGTAATAGTGTATTTTCGAAATAGCAAAGTGTGTTCTGCTGAAAAGAGAATATTAAATGCGTTCCTGATGTAATTGCGCATGCGAAAAGTATTCTTTTATTGCAACATCTTGCCCGTTTGTTCAGAGCTTTGTTTATGTGCTTTTTAGCCACAGAAGTCGCAAGGGAGCGTTGCTTAATCGGTGTCAAAGATTACCCTCAGATTACGAAGATTAAAAGTAATGTGACAGAAACAAACTAATTATATAAATTCATTTTCAAAGGATATTATAATAACGGAAGAGCTTAGAGTTGACTTCCAAATAACCTTGGGGAAAGTAAATGTAATCAAGATACATTGCGAGTCGACATTAATAGTAAATTATTTTAACGACAAACTTAATTTAGAATGACATTAAGTGCGGGGTATATTAAACATATTGTTATTAATCCAATACCTACACTTCAACAGCTTCTGCTACTTAAACAAGCATTGACTTCACTTTTGTAGAACACAGGATCTCAAATGAGCGCAACAATAAGCATGTTGTCACTTGTTCACACTGGACAAATACATATTCCATTTCGCTAACCTTATTTACGTCCTCATTGACAATACTAGTATCTCAAATTATGTGTCAGAGTTGAAAAATGCTCAATCCCGGGACAAAATGAATCGGCAATAAAATTGTAATTTGAAATGTTTAATGCATTTTTATGTAATAATACACAACGCTAAATCAACAAATGTTCCGTCATTGTATGTATCATATACGTATACGCATGTGTTGCTAAGAGACGTACGATGCGTCGACAACTTATCAATAATTAACTTAACATAAATTTAGTATGATCTCGCTAGTAGTAATCCTGAACAGGACAATGTGAATTTTTTTTCAACTGAAGACCTGTTTATCTAACGCTTGTATTTTGTTTTAGAAGGTGCGTTGACAAAAGTTGATTTCACCGTTATGTTCATAAAAGCTTTATACAAACTCGAAACAAGCGTATTGAAACATGATATATACATTTTTGCGTACGTGTTTGAAGCATCATTACAATCACAACAAGTCAACGTATGAAAAATAATACTTTTTTTTCACGAAATTTCGTAATTTATGGGGCATCATTTAGGTACTTTGCGGTATATGGAAATTTTGGAAAAACACCCCTTTTGATGTACTTAATTTGTAACATAGAATATATCTCATACAAGACATCAAACATGTAAAACAAATCCATTTGAGCTAAGTGACCGAGATGACAACGTTCGTCTATCAGGGAAAACTCAGAAAGTATTTTATTACAGATGTATGACTATGCTTACATAGTAAGTTGTACGAAAAAGTGTTAAGCATGACTAAAAGATATAACGAAAATGCAAGAGCAAATCAGGTTATCTCCATGAGAATAACCTATATTTATCTGTTAACAACATGTTATATTTTTAAATTGAAGTGATATTAAACCCCTTTTATAAAATATACATACAATACTATTGCAGGTCGTTTAAATGAATATAACTGTTCTGATATTATGAATAAGAACACTTTTTCAAATGTCAAATAATGCGATGCTTTTGAAATTTATATTACTCCACGATGCAATAAATTGTTCACTGATATATGTGTCCCGTAAAGCATACGATTGTTTCATTTTAGAAAATAAATGGTATGATTTGACACGTATCCGGCCAGATACCGTCAATCCATCACCAGGACCTTTTCTTTACTTGGCTGATAAAGTAACATGAAGTGGGTCCTTTTGTCATCATCGGTAGACTATCATTAAAAACGCTGACACTTCTACGGCATTAATGCGCTAAGCAATATATGCAGAGCACGATCCTTCCGAGATAATCACAGAACAAGAATATATACATTAACATTCCTAAATACAAAACTATAAAACTACAATTTAGTTCCACTATTCCTGCCGTTGCTGTTGGTTAAAAGCGCTGCTGGTGTATCAATCGGATTAGTGACAACATGAGTAAATAACCCCGTCTAGGATTGAAAAATGCGAGATAGAAATGATAGTTAATACTTTTGCTTTAAAATTCAATTTTCTCAGATTTCTGCATAGCGGGTTTGTAATAATTACCCGAGGAAGTATTTCCACTGTAGAACATTTTTCACCAAAGCACAAAGAGATTCCTGACAGATAAATAATTCGATTCCAAGAATTGATAGAAATTTTATTTTTCGTTGGGTAAATCAAATTTATGTAGAATTTTGATGTGTTGGTATCAGTTCTGAGTAGTATATAACGTTTAAAGTTTAAAGTTACGTTGCCGACGGATTTTTTCGCGTTTAACCTGTTAACATTCCAAAGTTTAATATACACACGAACATTAAACAAGGTTTTGGTAACAAGGCAAAATAACTGAAAACAAATTATATTGATAAAACTGTCAAGCTTTCCTTAAAAAATTATTAATTAAATGAAAAGGTATTAATGTGAACATAAATTTCCAGACCCCATGCTCACAATATGAAGAGAAAGGATATCGTGGGACAGTAAGGACTGAATCGCAATGCTTAATCGTTTTTTATATACGATTATTCATATTTGCATTTAATACTGCACGAATATGTAAATCATCAATATTGCGTACTATAAGGTCAATATTAATAAGTGATCATTTTTCTTTCAATTTATTGAAAGCAAGTTAGAAAACACTGTTCTGCATAGAACAATTTGCAAGAGCAGCTGAACTTATGGGCAAGTAGTTGAATAATGAACATTGATATTGAAACACATACATATATCTGTACGAAATAATATTTTCGTCAATTGTTTTTACATACTTTGTATTAAAATAAAGGCTTTGTAATGCCGTATTCAACCAAAGGCGGAGCGATTCACTAACTTAATATTCCTTTATGTATATACCTTAACAAAAATAAATGACAGTTTTTAATAATAACTTTTGATAACTATGTGTTACTATCGTTGAACTGCTGTTTTGTATTTATGCTTTACTTTACATTAAATTGTATTTGTACGTAACTATATGGTTTGTTATTACTACTTTAAATAACAAAAGTCCTTAGCATATTTAAATAAAACCCAAACAACATGTCTGTTTTTGTCTGTGTTGTGTATCAGCTGTGTTTTACATAAAGTATCAGTTCGTGCGAGTGGGCTCTTGTTTTAATTAAGTGGGCAGCCGCCTTGTTACATATATAAGCCCCGAGATCTCAGATACAATAGATTTTCAACAACTTACATATCATATTCAGTCCAACATGTGAACACCAGTCAATCAAGGGAAGTGGCCGATATGCCTGCTGTAAGCAGGTGGCTGCTATACTAAGGTTATCACTATTTGGATGGTTGGTCAGATTTTAGTAGTTTTCTCATTCAGAGAAACGGACAACAAAAGCTTAGAAAAAAAATTGTATACAAATATCACACAAGCATATTTTTTATTAAAAGAACCGCAACAGCTAAGCACAATTTTTCTTAAATTAGTAAATTGTTGTATGCCACATATCGCTACTCTAATGTGAGAAACCTGCGATACCATCTCATTGTTAATCCGTTATTTATTAATCCGATCGAATGTAAAAGTAATGTGTATTTTACAAAGCCAAATATTGTGCCTATGTGTTGCATGAACAAAAATGTACAACATGGTAAACAATTCTCCATAGTGTAAAGGTTGTTTCTATACGTGATTGAATGTTTAACTGTACGAAATACATTTATTGACAATTGCGTAAAATTCTCATTCCTTTGATATTCTGTTACCAACTTTTCTGAACTTGTATTCTAGTTTGTTATTTACCCACGTTGTATCTGGTAAAAACAATACGATAAGAACGTATATACAAGCTTTACTAATTATAAAGTTGTAGAACCAATAGTGCTTATAACTCCTGTTAAATTGCGATGTTTTACCATATGGTATGCGCCGAGAATCACCACTCTTGTGAAGTGGTACCGATTTAAAAATAAAATAAAATAGTATTTAAACTTACAGAACTAAACAAGAATCCACATTAACATGGTTTAATATTTATTTCCACGGTATATCTTTACTTAACAGACACATAAGGTATGGACAATTCGTTGCCTAAAAGAGACAAGTTTGGATTGGTCCTATAACAACACAATAACAACAGCAATAACAGTAAACAACAAGGCGATCATGTTGCTTGAGATCAAAGGCAAAGACCGACCTTGGGAGTTGGCGACCAGATACACAATCTTTTGAATTCTAAAGACTTGAGCCGGACACCACCATTAAATAAGAGTTCTTTAATGCTTGTGCAATAAAATTAGTTTCACAAATATTTGGAAAAAGCTTAATTAGCACCTTTGTAAACATCATTTAATCACGAATATGAACACACAACATTTACATATCTGTCACAATAAAAAATAACATTACATGTCATGAAAGTAATTGTAACTTTAACACTTAAAAATGATAAAATAAAGTATCATAACGTACGTAATAAACAAAGCAATGGTCAATCGCACCTCGAATTATTAAACCCATAGGCTTGGACACACAACAGTTAATACGCACATTATTGAAGCAGAGTAGAAGAGAAGCTATACAAACATAATATGTCAACACATAGGCAAATACTAGTTGTGTGCATTATGATAAAAAATGGACGAGACTTACCCGCAAAACTGACATTCTGTTGTTTGATAACTAATATTGTTAATTGAATGTTAAGGTTATATCAGGTGTGTAACTGTACACAATGAGGACACACGCTGTCAAAGAACTTCACTCTCTGACCTGTACGTGATGTACTATGATACGGAATTGCTTTACAAAGTCGTGTAAAGTTGAATGCCATGAAATATGTTTCACAACCAACATCCAAATACAACCGAATGGATTGCGTGTAAAAAGAAGCATTATAAATGGAATGGTGCAAAGCGACATAGCGGCAGCCGTAAAAACGGCAGACTAAATGTTCAGCATATTTCAAATGCGATATTTGATATACATAATTAGAAAGATGAATTATTATGAAACAATTATTAAATGCAACAACAGTACTTGCTTTCAACATGTAATAACCAATGGCATGAAACATAAAGAAAGTTCTTCTGTTATATGATTACTGAATAACCTATTTATCTTATGTACATTATTACCAACATTTAAACATTCAAATCCATATTAAATTGTACGCAAGTACATATTTGTACTCGGTTATGTATCAATTAAATTGTTATTTTGAAAATTGAACAAACGCAAGATTGACTTACAGGTGTTTATGTTCTTCAATTTCTCTTAACATTCGCCTTAATAAGTATATTCTTATGGATAGTAGACAAAGCACCAGGATGCTAATATCGAATATGTACACAATATGAATATACACGGGATCGTATTAACACAAGTACCTTTCATAACGGGGTAGCAAATACGTCAATGTACACTATGTCATTAATTATCTTTTGAAAATCCATTGCAGTATGTGTCTGGATTAGCTGCAACAACACTTCTGGAAAAACATGATCGTTCCAAGCACCAACAAGAACGCCGCTATGACGAAGTAGCACGTGAACAACTTGTAACGTAACAAAAAAAAATCATTAGTTATGTATCCATATATAACATAAACATTATGTATATTTAATAACAGACATTAATAATATGATAGGAATTTGTAAATGGATTTGGTCATCATAAGTGTTTAAAATATTTGGGTTGATATCTTGCATGTAGAAACTGGTTCAAAACATCAAAAGTTTATCAATAGCAAGTAAACATGACATATCCCTGCACTCATTGTACAGTAGAATAAGTCAACAAAGTGAAAGATCAAAGATAGTATATTCAGATATGTGCATCTGCTACTTAGAGACGTGTATTTAACAAGCTATCCAATTGATAAAATGGTCAACAGTATTGATACAGGAATTTTAATCTTATTAGATTATCCCATACATCCATTGAATTATGCCAGGTGAAAAGGATTACAGTGATACCTTATATCACCATGTTCGATAAGCATGTAAATACTTGAATAGTGGTTTCTCCATTACCAGGGTTTAACTACATTTAGCAATTCAACCAACCAGCAATAAGCACGTGCAAAAACGAACACTGTTGACCAATCAAAGTTATAATTGAGTTTTATGCAAATTAACATGTAAGCAGGTTTTGTGAGAATACACACTTGGTTTAGATTTCGAAGCGAACGGATCGGTAAAGATCCAATCATGTAGTTATCAGAATGTAATTGTATGACTGAAAATATGAACTATAATAGATATTAAATTGGACTAGAATTCATATATGGCGTTGTTGTTGAATATTTCATTTCACCTTATACGGAGAAATTAACATTATTGTAAAGGGACGGACTTGCCGTATTCGTAATGTAGCAAAATGTAGTTGATGCGAATCTCGTCATTATGGCAATATGCGACTACGTGACAAACTGGTACACGGTGAACATATATACCGTCTTATCAAACCAGTTGCTCGACTCGTACAGGAGCTGTTCAAAATGAGGCGTCCAGATGTAAAAAGACCAGTACGTGCTCGAAATCTGCCAACCGAACAAGAACAAGAACAGTAACGAGTCCATAGTGCGGTAGGTAGAGCTAGTGAAGAAATGAGCTAGTGAGCTAGTCTGCATCCGGGTCGTCGAAGATGACGTCATGGTATCTGCACGTCTGGATGCTGCGCCAGAGCGAGGAGAGCAGTGTGATGATGCCGAAGCAGCCACCAATTTGCAGATACACGGGGATGCGGGGCTCCTTGGGACAGTCCTCGAGGTACTTCACGTCTGTTAACGTCAATACGAAAAATGATATAACGTATTTTGTATAGCAGTTTATTCACTGAGTATATAATGTAATCAAATTTAGGTCATAACCCTTAAGTTTTTGCATTAATGTGAACCTTAAAAAATGTAAACATGATCTCTTTTGCACATATGCTTTTTGAAGTACAATTTGATAAACAATCATTTTGTGTAGTATGTTGATTAAATTTTTCACAATGACTGCATGAGAAGCAATTATGAGAATGCTAATGAATATATGTGTATTTTATTGATACCAGCGTGCCGTGTCAATTGATGTTAAAAAGATGTGTTGCATCGTGACCTTTCTTGCAATGATAGTATACAATATCGCGCCTTCACTCACCTATGGAAACCATCGCAACCGGTACCGAAAGGCAACGCCGACGAACAATGTTACAAACACTGCAATACAAACACAAGGACCATTATTTCATAGTTATGTTTATCATTGAACTTGTATACTTGATCTCTAATAACATCAGGATTTGTAAGCTACAGGAATATTGTAAATACATTTATTGTGAATATTTCTTAAAATGTGAATTGCTGGCGTTTAACAGGTAATGCTTAGAATTTAACGTTTCAATGTGGTTACATATGTTTTATTTATGTTTGTGTTTTTCATGACGAATTCTATTGCTACTTGATCGTTTGCCTTTAAAAGAGAAGTCGTGTCGAAAAGAGGTTATACTTAATAATATTAATTTGTAATTTGGACACCAACGGACAGCCTCGTTAGAAGGCAAAACATAGACACTTTTATAGTCCTATGTATTTAAGTTTTTTGTTGCTTTAACAAGATGTACTTATCGTAAAGACCTTTTACGACAACATTATAATGGGATTGACCATGAAATGCAAATATCTCCTATAAGTCCTTCAGCCAAGTACCCAAAATTACGGTGGGGTGTACCAGTAAGGGGTTGGGGGGGGGGGCAAAACTATACCAATATATCTTGGAAGATGCATGCCAGAAACATATGAAAATGGTTGATAACAGTCTGGTACTGGCAGCTTTTGGTATTTGTTTCTCCTTTGAAGATAGGGCATCAATCAGCTTAATTTTCATAAATTGTCTGGGAGAAATTGAACCGCAAATTGCATGTAGTATTTTAGTAGGGTCAATATATGAAAAAAACACTTTTACTGAACCTGGTAGGGTGAAAGCTTCTTTAAAACATATCAAAAGTTTACCACAATCGGACCTCTGGAAAGTTTTTTTTTTTCAAGATGGCCGCCAAGATGGCCGCCAATACCTATTAATGATCATAACTATGTAACTTTACAATCAAATTTGATGAATTTGGTGTATTTTCCTAGTTTTCAAGGGGCAAAGAACACATACAGATCATTAGACATTGTTTAAGTGTACAATGGTACACACAAATCCAACATGGCGTCGAAAATGGTCGCCAAGATGGCTGCCAAAACCTATAAATGATCATAACTATGTAAATATCCACTCAAATTTGATTATTTTGGTGGCTTTATATGGGTTTCAAGGGGCAAAAAACACATTAAGATTATCAGACATTGTTTAAGTTTATTATATTACACCCAAATCCAACATGGCGTCCAAAATGGACGCCAAGATGGCCACCAAAACCTATTAATGATCATAACTATGTAACTATCCACTCAGATTAGATGATTTTGTCGTCTATACCGAGCCTTCGAGGGGTAAAGAACACAGTACGATTGTCAGACATAGTTTAGGTTTTTTATGTTACACAGAAATCTCACATGGCGTTCAATGACACAATACGAAGGACCGCAAGTCCATTACTTTTGAAGTGATGCTTGTTATGTTAAACGCCATAGTTTGGACCTGCCGCGATTTCTGGATTTTGACAAGAGGATCGATATTTTTCAGCTTCAGGCAACACTGAATTGGCAGGGAATGATGCGTATCTTGCATCAGCAAAGCCAGTGCCCTGAGCTGTCAGTAAAATTCTTGCCTATGATTAATATGTACAATGGGGACAAAGCGTGCATTCTGTCAACATAAGTCTTAGTTTGCCACAACCTTAACACCATTGTAACGTTTGACCAACCCTTGTATTGGAAGGCTGGCGAAATATAGCATATTGTACTGGGTGTTGCATGATGCATTAGGCAGTGCCCGATTTGCTATCCATCTTTGCTGCAGCTGGGTACATTACCTGCAATCTGTGTATTACTACATAGTAGTATATCTGCAGCAAATAAGCAACCTGGAGGAAACGCACCCGGACGTTTATCGAAAGTTCGATATTGGTTTTCACGTTGTTTGTAGGAGCCATCAGTGCTGGGCTGGCCTATGACTTGATGTCTTTATTGAGCAAACATTGATGATGTTTTTGTAGAGCACATGTGGTCTTACTCGCGGCAGTGAAATGACCGAGGAAATGCAAACCCCTTGGACCCTATCTGCAACATCAGAGCACAACAGTACGATGCAGGATTTCACAGACCTGACCTACACTACTTGGCTGTAAAGATCGCTTCTGACCGTGCTTTTGATCCTGCTCTTCTGTTCCAGCGTTTTCTGGTGGTGTCAAAATCTGGAGATCTTTCCCTTGCAGTCGTATTGTCTTATGAACTGAGCTCCCATCCTGCTGCCTTCTTTGCAGCCAAGAACATACTTTGTACAGCTGATAAGCCTCAGATCACTCAGGCAATTTGAGAGTATGCTGTAGACACATCATGTGAGGCTGTGATGAACTGTATTCATGAAACAGATGCATGATGGTGGAACTTTGCTGCATCGTTAACCATGGAGAAGGGCGACTCATATAACACAATAGTCAAGTCTTGTAGATTAAGAGAAAGGCATTACGGACAAGCGACTGTGGGTTTCGATGGCTTCGAAGACGGTGATTATAACAAAGGCAAAACGCACGGGAAACGTGAATCATATTGTGAGTTTCAGCAAAGAAACAGAATGCTCATGTTAAAAAGGAAGACTTTTTGTCTCGTGACAGAAACAAGGCCGGCATGATTGCGCTGATCAGCACAACTCTGACTAAAATGGATTGCTATGTTGTTCTGTCTTTAGGGGATGCGGACGTTCAAATTGTTAAATCAACAGTATAACGATCCCGTAGCACCACATCGTAGGTGGGCGAGGATACAGATTTGCTCATCTTGATCCTGCATTACTCCGAAAGAGACAATAAGACCATCTACTTCCGCTTTTATGTAAATTAATAGTCAAAGGAACGCAAAGTGTATAATATTAACCTTTTGAAAGAACTCGTGCTTATTCAGGCTGTAATTAATATTCAATGATTTTCAGAAACGGTAAAAAATGAAGTCTACAGAAGTTAGTAAAACCTATCATGAAGTCATGTGCTGGTTCATTCTCTCTTCCAAATGTCGTAAATTGGATTTTATGATTATTCAACTCCTTAGTGATAACCTCAATTCGATTAAAGTGTTCCTTGTCTCCTAAACTATGGCATTTTACATAACAACCATAACGTTTGAGTAACAAGTTATGGACTTGTGGTCCTTCGTATTGTGTTGATGGCCATTTTGGACGCCGTGTTGGATTTCTGTGTAACATAATTAGCTTACATTTTGTCTGATGATATAAATGTGATATTAATGTGTTGTTTGCTCTCTGAAACCTGGGTATATACACCAAATTCATCAAATTTGAGTGGATAGTTACATAGTTATATTTTATGATCATAAATATGTTTTGGCGGCCATCTTGGTCGCCATTGTGGACGATGTGTTGGATCTGTGTGTTATATAATAAACTTAAACACTGTCTGATGATCTTCATGTGTTCTTTTCCCCCTGAAACCTATGTATAGAGACCAAAATCGTCAAATTTGAGTGGATAGTAACATAGTTATGATCATTAATAGTTTTTGGCTACCATCTTTGCGGCCATCTTGGCCGGTATTTTGGACGCCATGTTGGATTTCTGTGTAACATAATTAACTTTCACTTAGTCTGATGATATTAATGTGTTCTTTGCCCCCTGAAACCTGGGTATAGACACCAAATTCATCAAATTTAAGTTGATAGTTACATAGTTATGATCATGAATAGGTTTTGGCGGCCATCTTTGCGGCCATTTTCGACGCCATGTTGGATTATTGTGTACTATATTAATCATAAACAATTTCTGATTATCATTATGTGTCTTTGCCTCTTGAAACCTAGGTATAGACACCAAATTCATCAAATTTGATTGGATAGTTACATAGTTATATAGTTATGATCAGTAATAGGTCTTGGCGGCCATCTTGGCAGCCATCTTGAAAAAACAACTTTCCGGAGGTCCAATTGTGGTTAACTTTTGATATGTTTTTAAGGCCTCTCTACCCTAAAAGGATCAGTTAAATTACCTTTTGTAGCAAGTTTTTTGGGGGTCAAAGTAGATATTGACCTTACTATTTTGGAGGTTCGCTAGTTTTTAGGAACTTTTCTTGCAATCTAATTAATATTCATATATATGCAAATGTACTGAGATTGTTATCACACATTTTGTTTCTTTATATTGAGTATTAAATCACGTAAGATAGGTGTTGTTTTGCCCCCCTGAGTGGTACACCCCAACCCATCTGGCTGATAGACTATATGTGAAATAATACGACAAAAACTATCAATAATAGTGGAATTTTGTCCGTAAAAGATTGAATATATTCACTTTATATGGCATCCGTTTTGAGATAACGTAACCATTTCGATGTCATTTGTGTTGTTGACTCATTCACTTTTGGAAGTGTTAACCACGTTAATATTGATAAATAGTATTTAAATGTACGTAAAGAGCCAACCGAGTTGTTTATTATGGCCTTAATGTGTTTACAATGAATGGTCATGTACATGTACGAGCTGCGAAGCGATTTTTATGTTTCGGATGTTAGCATTCCAGTCGAATTGTCAGTTCATATACGTGATACGTAATTAATAATTTCAGGTGGAATACATTCACAGACAATTTAATGACATTATTACAACTATTGCCCCCTACTGGTTAAAATCCTATACATTGTGTGCATACATTCATTTTGCCAATTAATGAGTCAAAATCAAATAACATTCACAATTGTCATATCTATATCATCATACATTATTTTACATGCGCCATTTGTTTGACATCTCGTGAAATTGTTTTGCATATAAAACTCGCATGTGTATAGAGAGTTTCATAAATATATCGTCTGTCCTTTTCAAGCTATTGCAGGATTAAGTGTATTCTTAGTTTAAGCAACAGTCATCTGACCTTTAATATATGTATGGAGAAATAAATGGCAACGCATAGGTTTGTCAACAGTTTGAATATATGTAAATTGTGTCATATGTAGAAGGACGGACGAGCAGAGGAATGGGATTGGAGATCGTACAATGGCGAAGCTGAATCAATACCAACTTCCGTGATCCTATTTTATGTAGTTTTTGAGTGTGTACACTCACGATTTGTTCAAATCGTATTGCAAGTGACATGACCTTTGATAAAACACAAAATGTCTTGCATTATCATCATGTCGCAATTAATACGGAAACCAAGTTTCATCCATAGCATTTTCCAAAAAATCGGACGGACATGCGGAAAAACAAACGGCGGATAAACAGACATTGTCCATTCGTAAATGTAGTCAAAACAGGAACTTGAAAACAAAACAGGGACAATGTTATATTCATACGTTTAGATATTGCAATACGTATCGTTTGAGATCTGAGTGAGCACTTACTTCATGATGTAAATTATCAGTTATATTTGAAAAACTGCATTCACTTACACGTGTTGCAAAGTATTTCGGACGTTTTGCAGGTCAGGTCGACACAGTTTACCGACTCTTTGCCAGCCTCTCTGATCTGGTAGAGGAACGCTCCATACTCGGGCATGGATTCTTCGCAATGGCGGGTATCCCAACTCATTGTCGTCTGCACCAAGTGACGCTGATTATCAAACGACTGTAAATACACAAAGCATTGGGTTGATTCATGATTGAACCATATGTACGTCGAAAACCTTAAATTGCATTGGACATTTAATACCGTATCCAATACATTAGTCGTTCTGACAAAAACAGCCACACGGCGTCCTTAACGTCCTGTGTCAAATGAATCCCAATAAGTGTATTTTGCTTAATTTTTTAATCAAAACTATACCTGTTCATCTTAAAATTTTTATTCATATTCATTCTATAAATAATATTAAGAAATATAGCAATAACACAGATCGCATCTAAATTCTAAGTCTAAATCCACGTTATGAAGTATGTTCTCACATTTGATACGATACTGTCACACAATATATGTAACTTACACTTACAAATAATATGAATTACGACATGCACTCTTAATTTCGAAATATAAACGTCTTTCAATCCCCTTAAATCATATCCAATTTCAAAACTTAAATTATTAAGTCAAAGCTTTTACATAATAACATGGCTGTATTGATTTCTTAAAATCAAAAAGACATTCTGATGCAATATTTCAAGATCGTCACAGATCTGAACATAAATGCCATTAATCGTCTTATCCTATATACATTTAAAAATCCTTCATTTATCGATATTGTACATTGTTGTATACATGCATTAATCGATGAAGAAAACGTCAGTCGTCTACACTATAGCCAAAAGAAATGCTCCAACTAAGAAGTACACACATTTTCTCTGCAACAAAATGGAGAATTTAAGTTCGGTGCTTATCATACACACACTGATGTTACTATACATGAGCCAATAAAGGTATGCGTGTAAATTCATATCAATGTAATAATGATGCATTGCAATTATTCATCCTTGTTAAATGATAAATAGTTTGTGAATTTGAAACAAAGTTGTTCGGTCTGATCTACATATTATGTTTGCAAAAAGCGAGAAAACAACTGAATTTTAAGTCGAATTACGAATTTACTTATCTGATGTTAAATTCGAGAGTCAATATATTACATCATGGCATTACATTAGTGATGTCGGATTGTTAATGAAAATCAAGGAATTCTATTTTTATATAACTTGTCGCGCATGTTTTGAGCCACGAACCACACGACCCAAATTCAGGCGCTCTGTTTATCGGACAGTGTACTATTATTTGATCTATTAATGTCTCGCAAATAAGTCGTGTTATTATATGGCTGATAACTATAATGTATTTGTTTTTGACAGTCTGCACCAACGCGTAGATTAGATTAAATTTTGTGACAGTAGTCCGCGACAAGAGTGTTCTATTTGACGCGTTTTTTGACCGCCCGTTGGAGGACGTTGAACGCTAACCAGTCCATATCCAGGTGACACATTAAGGCCGTTATAGCAATCTATCAAGACCGTCTATGGTGTGGTAATATGTTTTTCTGAGATTTAATTGACTTTAGTGAAGACATTTCTGTTTTCAAAAGAGTATGCAACTTTAGTTTAACACATTGAATCATATTAACCGTTGATGTCGACTGTAGGGACAATATATCAGGCATTTCGGGCATTTGATTGTCAGGTATGTGTCAGGCAGGTGATTGGCATGCGTGTGATTGTCAGGAATGTGAGTGTCAGACATGTGAATGTCAGACATGTGATTGTAAGACATGTGATTGTTAGGCATGTGATTGTCAGGCGTGTGATTGTCAGGTATTTCAGACATGTGATTGTCAGGCGTGTGTCAGGCATGTGATTGTAATGCGTTTGATTGTCAACTATGTGATCGTCAGACAAATGATTGTCAGGTATGTGATTGTCAGACATGTGAAAGTCAGACATGTGATTGACAAGTATGTGATCGCCAGACCTGTGATTGCCAGGTAAATGGTTGTCAGGCGTGTAATTGTCAGGCGTGTGATTGTTAGGTATGTGATAGTCAGGTGTGTGATTGTCAGGCAGGTGATTGTCAGGCATGTGATTGTCAGGTGTGTGATTTTCAGACATGTTATTGTCAGGCATGTGATTGTCAGGCATGTGATTGCCACGTGTGTGATTGTAAGGCAAGTGATTGTCAGGCATTTGATTGTCAGGTATGTGATTGTCAGGCGTGTGATTTACAGGTATTGCAGGCGTGTGATTGTCAGGCATGTGATTGTCAGCCATGTGATTATCAGGCATGTGATTGTCAGGCGTGTGATTGTCAGGCCTGTGATTGTCAGATATGTCACGCATGTGATTTTCAGGCTTGTGATTGTCAGGCTTGTGCTTGTCAGACTTGTGATTGTAAGACATGTGATTGTCAGGTTTGTAATTGTCACGCATATGATTGTCAGGCGTGTAATCGTTTGTCAGGAATGTGATTGTCAGGCATGTGAATGTCAGGCGTATAATCGATTATCAGGTATATGATTGTCAGGAATGTAATTGTCAAGAATGTGATTGTCAGGCGAGTGATTGACAGGCATGTTATTGTCAGACATTTGATTGTCAGTCGTAGGATTCACATGTGTATGATTTTCATGCGCGTGATTGACAGGCGGCGATTCATTATACAGACGCAAACAAAGCATAAGCGACTTGTTATTATACGGCTTATAACTGACGAATGCCGTTGTTTTTAAACCCGCAAATTAAATTATCTATGTTTTTTCACATCGGTCCGCGCCAAGATTGGTATATTGATTGTGTCTTTTTACCGTCCGCATGAAGAAGTGTCAATCGCATCACCATCTATTGACAACGATAACCCATGTGGCACATTTAAACCGTATTCACAATCGATCGATACAGCCTATTTCGTAATAATCTGTTTGGAAATCGAGGTGTTCTTTCTTGTATTGTTTGCTAAAGTGATGAATGCTTTTAACCCTGGTTATTTTAATAGCAACGTTTCGTCACATAAGACTGCCCTTTTCTTCAAACGTATTAGATGAATGTATGGATTATTTATTGGTTTTATACAAACTTTAAATGTTGTGTCCACAAATCAATCCGCTGCTAAAATTCCTGTTTATTGCTCCTGAAACCATTGCGATGATTATATTATTGTCTTTTAACAGTCATCATAAAATCTTTGGTTAATCCCTTAGAAGTTTATTTAATACTGTCGTTTGTGGTTGTGGTTGCACTATAACAAGGCTATGGGGAAAACGCTGAGCATATCTTAGATACACAGTTCACTAATATTTCATTATTTGTTACGATTTAATCACGTTTATGATAGTGTGAGAGATTCTTAGCTTAAAATCATTTTTTTTGTAAACCACGACTCGTACCAAATCAAATGCTTCAGCCAGCTTCAACCATAAAATGGATTCTTCCTTTCACAAAACTAGTTTGATTGTTATATCAAGTAAATAAATAAATTTAAAATAATACATATATAATAATTTATATAATATTATATTAATTTGTAAATTCGTTGATATTCAATTTATGAAAACAATAGTATTTTCATGAACTGCAGAATTGTGAACTAATATACTTTTTGCGACTTCTGTGATCTTATTTCTTGAACGCTATGAAGACTACACACACATACACACACACACACACACACACACACACACACACAAACACACACACACACACACGTGAATACAGCTTATTGTTGGTGACACACAATTGTGTGCTAACCCATAGATATAATATGTTCATATTTTCTCATTACAATGGCCTAATGTATAAGCCTCATTCCTGGGTCCCTTGGTCAAAAGTCAAGGTCACTCCTATAAATAAAACGTCAAAATTTTAACTTTATTGTTCTTTTTTTATACTTGCAAGTAACATATTTTAAAACAGCTTGACACAAATATTACAAATGTTGCTCTTAATGAGAAAGCGTGAAGTAATATACATAAACCAGGTCTGGCGATTTAATGTTAACGTCGCCATTTAAAGCAATGAAAGGCAAAACGTCAAAATCAATTGTTCGGATGTTTTGTCAATGCGAAATACAAAATCCTAAGTAAAATGTCGGGAATGTTATTTTTAATGTGTATGTCTGGTTTACGTGACGAGCCAGACCCCGTTTTATACAGTTGCAGTTTTATTAACGACGCGCTTAAACAACCCCTATTCAGTTCAACTTATGATGCCTAACAGCAGTGACATATATTTCTTTTCCCTGCATCCGCCAACAGTCTGAGTGGTGTGTCTGGATTCAATACCTTACGGAACCGCATCTAAGCTATGGTTTCTTTCAAAATATCAAAGTATGGCCCTGCTAAAAGGATAGTATAAACTGCGTTTATGGTGTGATTGCGAATGCGACATATGTTCTCTAAGGGCAACATCTCGCCCGATTGTTCAGAGCATGCTCATTTGCTTTTTAGCCGTAGAAGTCCCGAGGTAGCGTTGCTTAAGCGATTCCAAAAATTGCTGCCAGATCACGGAGATTAAACGTAATGTGACAGAAAAAAACTATTTATAGAAATTAATTTTCAAAGGATATTATAAAAATGGTAGAGCTTAGCGTTGACTTCCAAATACCCTTGGAGACAGATACACTGCAAGTCGTAACGAATAGTAAATTATTTCAGCGACTTACCTTTTTTAGAACGCCATTATTTGAGGGGGTTAATAAAACATGTTATTCTAAATGCAATACATTCACTTCAACAGCTGATGCTAGTTAGTCAAGCATTGACTTCACTTTTGTACAACACAAGATCTAATTAGCGCAACAATAAGCATTTTTTTCACAAGTTCATTAGGAACAAATAAATATATTCAGCTAACCTTATTTACGTCCCCATCTACACTACTAATATATAAGGTATGTGTCACAGTTGGCAAATGGTTCATTCGGGAACAAAATAAATCGTTTATAAACCTGTGAATCGCATTGTTTAATGCATTTACATGTAATAATAGAGCGCTAAAACAACAATTGTTCCGTTATTGTATGTATCATATTAGTATGCGCATGTGTTGCTAAGAGACGTACGATGCTTCGAAAATGGGAAAATATCTTTTCCAAATGATTTTTGAAATCGCGTTATTTCTGCCCTTCAATCAGTTTGGAAGATCGAGATTGGTGACGTCTGTAAAGTCATTTTCCTATGTTCATCAAATAGACGAAACATCTTAAATAACTTTTTTTGTTTTGCTGGATGACAATACTTTGTCACTTCCGGTAATTGCTGTCAAACAAAATGATGCTTTTGAAAGGCATACCGTTTCATTTATGCCAGATGTTTCTCCATGCTGTAATGAATAGTTCACTAATGTATGCGTCTGATAAATTCCGATTAATTCGCACACGGTTCTTTCATTTTAGAAAATAACGGGTATGATTTGCCACGTTTCTAGCCACACACCGTCAGACCATCAGCTGCTGATGAAGTTACATGAAGTGTGTTCTCTTGTCATCATCAAGAGACTATCAATACAAACGCTGACTTTTCTACTACATTAATGAGCTAATTGCATAGAACGATCCTTCCGAGATAATCAAACAACAAAAGAAAATATACATGAACGTTCCTAATTACAAAACGGTAAAAGTACATTTTATGTCCACTTTTCCTGCTGTTGTTAGTTAGAAAATAGCGCTGCTTGACACACCAGCGATCGGATTAGTGACAATATGAGTGAATAACCACGTCTAGGATTGAAAAAGGCAAGCTAGAAATTATATTTAATTATTTTGCTTTGAAATTCAATTTTCTCATATTGCAGCATCGCGCGTTTGAAATAATTACGAAAGGAAGTATTTCCACTGTAGAACATATTTCACCAAAGCACAAAGAGATTACTGACAGATACATTAATTTGATTCCAAGAATTCATAGAATGTTTTATTTTCATATGGTAAATCGAATTTATGTGGATTTTTTATTTGTATGTATCAGTTCTTGGAAGCTTTAAAGTATATAGTTATATTTCCGACGGATTAATGCTTGTTTAACCTGTTAAAATTCCAAAGTTTAATATAAATATGCCCATGAAAAGGGTTTTGCAAAGGCACAATAATGTGTTTCATTGATATGGCTCCAAACTATAAGCTGTCTTTAAAATCTAACATCTGTGAAACGGCGTTAATTGGAAAATAAATTCCTAGACTCAATGCTCTTAATCTGAATGGCAAGAATTTCGTGGGACAGTCACAACTGAATGTTCATGCCCAATTGTTACTTGTCTACGATTATTCATATTTGCATTTAATACTGAACGAATACTAAATGCATTAATAATATGTACTAGAAGGACATTATTTATCATTCATCATTGTTTCTTTAATTTATGTAAAGCAAAAGAGCAAACCCTGCTCTGTATAGAAAAATTGGCAACAGCCGCTGAAGTTACCGGCACGTACTTGAATCATGAACATTGAAATTTAATCATATACATATATCTATACGGAATGATGTTTTCGTCAATTGTTATATCAGTATATGTATTCGTATAAAGGCTGTGTTATGCCGTACTCTACCAAAGGCGGAGCGATTGACTAACTTGATATTCCATTATTTATTTACCTTTATACAAATAAATAACTAAATATGATATAATTACTTTTGATAACTATGTGTTACTATCGTTGAACTGCTGTTATGTAATTATGCTTCACTTTACATTACATGGTATTTGTACATATATGTATGGTTAAAAAAACGAAAGTCCTTAGTTTGCAGCAAAGACAAATAAGCGCCCCGAGCCGATTGTGACGAAGATATTTCGTACATATTTTCCTACAATAACCGAAGCATTCGTCTTTTTATTAGGATCGGAGTAAGTGTTTGTGTGTCGTATGAATAGGTATCGTTGAAGGAAATTAAAATGATCCGTTAAACTAAATTAAGATTCACATCGTACACGCATGACATACATGCTGGCAAATTCGACTGTAAAGACATTATCGATTATATAATTAAATATCTGGCTTATTTCGCATTTTTCGACACATGTTCTTCTTGACTTTTATTTTGATTTATATTGAAATATATGCATAATAAGTTTTCGACACATTTTATATATAAATTCATAAATATTTGACAAAATTGTGCATACTCACTTTAATGAAAACAAAATTACCAGACTCTATGCTCATACTCGGAAGAGAAAGGATATCGTGGGGCAGTCAGAACTGAATCGTCATGCGCAATTGTTCATGTTATGTGAATAAAATACTGCACAAATAAGAAAATCATCAATATAACGGACTATATTCAGAATTGATCATTGTTCTTTTGATGTTTTGAAAGCAAGTTAACAAACACTGCTCTGTGTAGAACAATTGGCAAGAGCAGCAGAAGTTATTAACGGCCAACGGAAAAATTTTGCGGAACAAAAATATCGCAAACGTAAGTACATTTTACCTTTAAGATATTCATATTTAAGATAATGATAATAGTAACGTATGTGAATCATGAACCTTAACATTTAGACATGTGTCAATTGTTCTGATAGTATATGTATTCTTATTAAAGTTTCTGTTATGCCGTACTCTAACAAAGGTGGAGCGATTGACTTACTTTATAGTCCTTTATTTATACACTTTCATACAAATATGTACAAATAAATGACAGCTTGATTTAATTACTTTTGATATTTATGTGTAACTTTCGTTGAACTGCTTTTATGTAATTATGCTTACTTAATACTTTATATTGCATAGTATATGTACCTAAATATATAGTTTGTAACAATTGTTTTATATAAAGTAGCATTTCATGCGAGTATTCTCTTGTTTTAATTAAGTGAACAGCTGCCTTGTTATACTCCCTGAAATCTCAGATGCAATTGATTTTAATCAACGCTTTACATATCACAATCAACCCAACTTGTGTATTCCAGACAGTGAAGAGAATTGGCCAATGGTGGCTGCTGCATGCAGGTGGCTACTGGTCTCATGTGACCACATTTTAGATTTTAGATTATCCCAGTAAAACATATCATATAAAAGGCAGATAACGCAATCTGATTCCTTAGCAGTAAACTAGACGCACACTAGACTCTATAACGTCAGAGGTAAGAGTCATCAGCGCAATTTGATTTGAGTTTTTACTTTTCGCACATCGTAATGGCTACCTCGTGACCGCTTTACACAGGTGAAAATGGCTTTCGGTGTGAAAAATACTGGTCGCTGGCGCTATTGGAAATATTTCGGTATAGACGGAACGAAAAAGTATGTGCTTGACGAATTGTACTTTTTTCCGGCAACGTGCTGGTTATTGCGGTAAAGGCAAACGGTTTGTAATCTCATTTCCTGTAATCAAACATGCGGGCTATCCATTTTGTGGTTTTATTTCTACGCATCGGAACTACAAACCGTTGGATATTACCGCAACAACCAACACTTAATCGGAAATTATTTCTAAATTAGATTTTGATTCTTTGAAACAGATATGAAAATACTTTTTTTAAATGGAGATAATTTAAACTTGTTTGTGTAGCCCAAATGTGTTCAAAAGGATGCTAAACTAATACAAGCATCAAATGAGTTACAAGCAATTCGTATACACAGTACTTGACTTTTTCATTGTGAGAAAAAGATTTTAAATCAGTCAGCATTTTTCTGATTGTCAGACATGTGATTTTCAGGCATGTAATTATCAGGCGTGTGTTTGTAAGGCATGTGATTGTTTGGCATGCGATTTTTTAGGCGTATGATTGGCAGGCATGTGTTTGTCAGACATGTGATTGTCAGGCGTGATGTTGTCAGGCGTGTGGTTGTCAGGCGTGATGTCAAGAATGTGATTGTCAGGCGTGTGATTGTCAGGAATGTGATTGTCAGGCGTGTGGTTGTCAGGCATGTAATTGTCAGGCGCGCGTTTGTTATGCGTGTGATTGTCAGACGTGTGATTTTAAGGCAAGTAATTTTCAGGCAAGTGATTTTCAGGCGTGTGATTGTCAGACATGTGATTGTCAGACATGTGATTGTAAGCCAAGTGATTGTCAGACATGTGATTGTCAGACATGTGATCGTCAGACATGTAATTGTCATTCTTGTGATAGCTAAGCCTGTGATTGGCATGTGTGTGATAGTCAGACGTATGATTGTCAGATTTGTGGTTGTCAGCCGTGTGATTGTCGGACATGTGATTGTCAGGCATGTAATTGTCATTCGTGTGATGGCTAGGCGTTTGATTGTCATGTGTGTGATAGTCAGCCGAATGATTGTCAGATATGTGATTGTAAGCCGTGTGATTGTCAGGTTTGCGATTATTAGAAATGTGATTGTCATGCATGTTACTGTCATTTGGGTGATAGTCAGGCGTGTGATTGTCATTCGTGTAAATGCTTGGCGTGTGATTATCATGTGTGTGAAAGTAAGACATATGATTGTCAGATATGTGAGAGTCAGACGTATGAAAGTCAGCCATGTGAAATTTACCCGTGTGATTGTCAGCCGTGTGATTGTCAGCCTTGTGATAGTCAGACATGTTACAGTCAGTCGTGTGATAGACAGCCGTGTGAGTGTCAGCCGTAGGATAGTCAGACATATGATAGTCAGACGTGTTCTAGTTGGCCGTATGATAGTCGGCCGAGTGATAGTCAGCCGTGTGATAGTCAGACATGTGATAGTCAGCCGTGTGATAGTCAGCCGTGTAAAAGTCAGCCATGTGAAATTCAGCCTTGTGATATTCAGCCGTGTGATTGTCAACCGTGTTATTGTCAGCCGTGTGTTAGACGGCCGAGTGATTGTCGGCCGTGTGAAAGTCAGCTATGTGAAATTCAGACGTGTGATTGTCAGCCGTGTGATTGTAAGCCGTGTGATTGTCAGCCGTTTGATAGTCAGATATGTAAAAGTCAGCCGTGTGATAGTCAGCCGTGTGATTGTCAGCCGTGTGAGTGTCAGCCGTAAGAGAGTCAACCGTGTGATAGTCAGCCGTGTGATAGTCAGCCGTGTGATAGTCAGACATGTGATGTTCAGACATGTGAAAGTCATTTATGTGATAGTTAGACATGTGATTGTAAGACGTGCGATACTCAGACGTGTGATAGTCAGACGTACAATTGTCAGATGTGTGCTTGTAAGACATGTAATGGTCAGACGTGTGATAGCCAGACGTTTGATAGTAAGCCGTGTGATTTTCAGACGTGTGATAGTCAGCTGTGTCATTGTCAGACTTGTGAGAGTCAGATATGGGATTGTCAGCCGTGTGATAATCCGCCGTGTAAATGTCAGCAGTGTGGTAGTTAGCCGTGTGATAGTCAGACATGTGATTGTTAGACATGTGATTGTCAGACGTGTGATTGTCAGACATGTGATTGTCAGACGTGTGATAGTCAGCCGTATGATAGTCAGACGTTTGATAGTCAGACATGTGATTGTCAGACATGTGATTGCCAGACGTATGATAGTCAGCCGTGTGATAGTCCGACATGTGATTGTCAGACATGTGATTGTAAGACATGTGATTGTTAGACATGTGATTGTCAGCCGTGTTATTGTCAGACATGTGATTGTAAGACGTGTGATAGTCAGCCGTGTGATAGTCAGACGTTTGATAGTCAGACATGTGATTGTCAGACAGGTGATTGCCAGACGTGTGATAGTCAGCCGTGTGATAGTCCGACATGTGATTGTCAGACAAATGATTGTAAGACATGTGATTGTAAGACATGTGATTGTCAGCCGTTTTATTGTCAGCCGTGAGATTGTCAGCAGTGTGGTAGTCAGCCGTGTGATAGTAGGCCGTTTTATAGTCAAACGTTTGATAGTCAGACATGTAATTGTAAGACATGTGATTGTAAGACATGTGATTGTCAGCCGTGTAATTGTCAGCCGTGTGATGGTCAGCCGTGTGATTGTCAGATGTGTGATTGTCATCCGTGTGATTGTCAGCTGTGTGATTGTCAGTCGTGTGATTGTCAGGCGGAAATAAGTTATACAAGCCCAAACAGAGCATTTGCGCATTGTTATTCTTTGGCTGATAACTAACAAATTGGTTTTTCAGCAAATTGCCTCAACCCGCAAATTAAATTATCTATGTTTGTCTCACATCGGTCCGCGCCAAGATTGGTATATTGAGTGTGTCTTCTCACCATCCGCATGAAGAGGCGTTGATCGCATCACCGTATATTGACAACGATAACCCATAAGAAACATTTTCACCGTGTTCACAATCGATCGAGACAGCCTATGGCGTAATGATCTGTTTGAAAATCGAGGTATTCTTTCTTGTATTGTTTGCTTAAGTGATAAATGCTTTTATCCCTGGATATTTTAAAGACAACGTTTCGTCACATAAGACTGTCGTTTTCTTCAAACGTATAAGATGAATGTATGGATTAATGATTGCTTTTATACAAACTTTTAATGTCCTTTTCAAAATATCTCCGCTGATAGATTTCTTGTTTGAAACTCCTGAAACCATAGTGAATGATAATATTATTGTCTTTTAACAGTCATCAGAGAGGCTTTTGTTAAGCCATTAGTTTTTTTTCAATACTGTCGTTTGTGGATGTGGTTGTTGTATAATAAATCTATTGGGAAAACAGATTTTTGTACTGTTGTGTCATTCTGAACATATCTAAGACACACCCATAGATATGATATGTTCATATTTTCTCATAACAATGGCATAATATTTAAGCCCCATTCTTGGGTCCCTGAGTCAAATTTCAAGGTCACTCCTATAAGTGAAACGTCAAAATTGTAAATGTACTGGTCTGTATTTATACTTGCCCGTCACATATTTTAAAACAACTTGACACACATCCTACAAATGTTACTCGTAATGCGACTTTGAGAAGTAATATACATTAACCCGGTCTGACGATTAAATGTAAAAGTCGCAATTAAAGTCAGTTAAAGGCAAAAGGTCAAAATCAGTTGTTTGGTTTGGTTTGTCAATGCGAACTACAAAATCCTACGTATAATGTCGGGGAATGTTATTTGGAATGTGTATGTCTGGTTAACGTAACGAGCAAGACCCCTTTTTATACAGTTTCCTTTTTATTTATGACGCACTTCCAAAGCCCATTTTCAGGTCAAGATAAGATGATTAACAGCAGTGACCTATGTCTATGTGCCTTGCATCCACCACACATCTGAGCGGTGGGTCTGGATTTAATACCTTACGTAACTTCACCGGAGTAATGGTTTCCTTTCGAAATATCAAACATGTTGCCCTGCTGAAAGGATCATATAAATTGCGTTCCTTATGTAATTGCGCATGCAACACGTGTTCTCTGCGGGCAATAGCTCGCCCGATTTTTCCGAGCTTTGCTCATTTGCTTTTTAGCCGTAGAAGTCCCAAGGCAACGTTTGTTAATAAAATATTACTGCCATGTAAAGAAGATTAAAAGTAATGTGACAGATTTTTTTTACATAGAAATTTATTTCCAAATGATGTTGTAAAAAACGGGAGGGCTTAGAGTTGACTTTCAAATACCCTTGGGGACAGTTAATGTCATCCAGATACACTTCTAGTCGACAGGCATAGTTAATGATTTCAACGACAATCTTAATTTAGAATGAAATTAAGTGCCGGGTATATAAAATATGTTATTCTAATTCCAATATCTACACTTCAACAGCGTCTGCTACTTATCCATGCATTGACTTTACTTTTGTAGAACACAAGATCTAAAATGAGCGCAACATTGCGCATTATGTCATTTGTTCCTACGTAGCATATGAAAATTATATTTCGCTAACCTTCTTCACGTCCTCATCCATAATAATAGTATTTAAAATTATGTGTCACAGTTGGTAAATGCTCCATTCTGGTACACAATTCATCGGCTATAAAACTGTGAAATAAATTGTTAAATGCATTGATATGTTATAATACAACACTGAAGAAATATTTGCCCCGTCATTGTTTGCATCATATTAATATGCGCATGTGTTTCTTAGAGGCGTACGATGCTTCGAAAATTGACAAATATATTTTCCAAATGATATTATTGAAAATGTTCATGTAACCATGGAATCAGATGTCAACTATATTGTCCTTGTGTACAACATACCAAAATTGATTTTTTTTTTTTTTTGAATTTAAAGCGTTTATTCACCTCCATACATTACAAAGTGTATCATTTGTTTTCATGTTATTCTGTTAATATATAATATAGTTGTTTAACAATTCAAATGAATAATAATTGAATATTTTGGTTACAATGTATGAATAACGTGTATCAGGACATCGAAAGCGCCCAAATGCAACATACATTAATAGACAAAACTATCATACAGGCATTGCAAAATGTGTCAAAATTTATAGTTTAGATCTGCATGCATATGCCCAATAACATAAAAAGTATTCTTTATAACACTTTATACTGACTCATTGTATTAGTATATTAGTTTCCCTAATTTCACAAAGGAATAACTGCACGATCAATCTCAACTACTTGACCGTCAGGCTGTTACGAAGTTTTTTTTAAATATATACTGTACACTAAAATTTCCTTTCTAATAATAACATGATGATTGATTTTCTGTGTTGACATAATTATTGAAATGTTCTGTAAAATACAAAACTATATATATGCATGTTTCATTTAAAACTGATCAATAATTAACTAAGTATATTTCTAGTATGATCCTGGAACATTTCGCGAGTGGTCATCCTGAACAGGACAATGTGAATCTTGTTTTGTTAACTGCATACCTGTTTATCTAACGCTTGTGTTTTGTTTTAGAAGGTGCGTTGAAAAAAAAGTGGATTTCACCGTTATGTTCATAAAAGCTTTATATAAACTCAAGACAAGCGTATTGAAACATGATATCGACATTTTTGCTTCCGTGTTTGAACCAACATTACAATCACAACAAGTCGTTGTATGACAAATAATACTTTTTCCACGAAACTTCATTTAGGTACTTTGTGGTTCATGAAAGTTTTGGACAAACACCCCTGTTGGTGTATTTAATTTGTAACATAGAATATATCTCATACAATATATCATACATGTTGAACAAATCCATTCGAACTAAGTGACCGAGATGACAACGTTCGTCTATCAGAAAAAAACGCAGAAGAAAGTAGTTTATTACAGATGTATGACTATCCTTACATAGTGAGTTATACGAAACAGTGTTAAGCATGACTCAAAGATATACAGATAATGCAAAAGCAAATCGATTTATCTCCATGTGAATAACCTATACCAAACTGTAACCAACATCTTATATTTTAAAATTGAAGTAATAGTAAACCCTATTATAGAAATACAGATCTAATAGCAGGTCATTTAAATGGATATAACTGTGTTCATTTTTATGAATGAGAATACCTTGCCAATGCGGCTTAAACATGACACACAATGTGATGCTTTTGAAATTCATATTGCTTCTCGATGCAATTAATTGTTCACTCATAAATGTATCCGATAAATTCTGATAAATTCATAAACGTTTTTTTCGTTTTAGAAAATAAATGGTATGATTTGACACGTATCCGGTCACCGTAAATCAATCACCAGGACCTTTTCCTTACTCGGCAGATGAAGTAACAAGGAGTTAGTTCTCCTAATATCATCAGGAGACTATCATTACAAACGCTGACACTTCCACTGCATTAATGCGCTAATCAATAATTGCAAAGAACGATCCGTACGAGATTATCAAGCAACAAAAGAATATATAAATGAGAATTCCTAAACACAAAACAGTAAAGCTGCGTTTTATTTCAATTAGTTCTGCTGTTGCTGTTGTTTATTAGCGCTGCTTCACACACCAGCGATCGGATTAGTTACATAATGAGTAAATAACCCCGTCTAGGATTGAACAATGATATTTAATTACTTTGTTTTGAAATTCAATTGTCTCAGATTTCTGCATGGCGGGATTTAAATAATTACCAAAGGAAATAGTTCCTCTGTAGAACATTTTTTCACAAAAGCACAAAGAGATTACTTACAGATGAATAATTCCATTCCAAGAATTCATAGAAATTGTAATTTACGTTGGGTCAGATTTCTGCATGGCGGGATTTAAATAATTACCAAAGGAAATAGTTCCTCTGTAGAACATTTTTTTCACAAAAGCACAAAGAGATTACTTACAGATGAATAATTCCATTAAAAGAATTCATAGAAATTGTAATTTACGTTGGGTAAATCGCATTTATGTAACAAATGTATGTGTGTGTATCAGTTCTTGGCAATATAGCTTCAGAGTTCAAAGTTGCAGTGCACGCGGATTTACGGTTGTTGAACCTGTTTAAATTCCAAGGTATAATATGCACACGTGCATAAAAAGGGTTTTGCAAACAAGGCACAACAAGCCAAAAAAATAAATAAAAAAAGTATCATTAATATCGCTTCATACTGTCAAGATCTCTTCAAAAAATCTAACATAAATGAAAAGGCATTTATGGGTAAACTAAACTCCATGCTCACAATATGAGGCGTATGAGTGTTAGTCACTTGTCACTCGTGTGATTGCAAGCCGTGTGATTGCCATGCGTGTGATTGCCAGGCGTGTGATTGGCATTCGTTAGATTTTGGGCCTGTGATTGGAATTTGTGTGATTGTAAGGCTTGTGATTGCTATTCGTGTGATTGTCGGGCTTTTTAATGGCATTCCTGTGATTGTCAGGCGTGTGATTGTCAGACGTGTGCTTGTCAGACATGTGCTTATCAGACAAGTGATTGTCATACGGTTGACTGTCAGGCTTGTAATTATCATACATGTGATAGTCAGATGTGTGATAGTCAGACATGTGATTATCAGATATGTGATTGCCATTCGTTTGATGGCTAGACGTTTAATTGTCATGTGTGTTATAGTCAGACATGCGGTTGTCAGACATGTGATTGCCAGACATGCCATTGTCAAACGTTGGATAGTCATGTGTGATAGTCAGACGTGTGATTGTCAGACATGTGATTGTCAGAAATGTGATTGTCAGACATGATATTGTCAGACATCCGATTGTCAGACATGTGGTTGTCAGACATGCGATTGTCAAACGTTGGATAGTCATGTGTGTGATAGTCAGACGTGTGATTGTCTGACATGTGATTGTCCGCCATGTCATTATCTGGCATGTGATTATCAGATATGGGATTGTCATTCGTTTGATGGCTAGTCGCTTGATTGTCATGTGTGTGATAGTCAGCCGTTGTGATTGTAAGACAAAGGATTGTCGAACATGTGATTGTCAGACGTGTGATTGTATTTCGGGTTATATCATTCGTATGATTGTCAGCCGTGAAATTGTCAGTCGTTTGATTGTCAGCCGTGTGATTGTCAACCGTGTGACTGGCAGCAGTGTGATTTTAAGCCGTGTGATTGTCAGCCGTGTGATTATCCTCCGTGTGATTGGTAGCCGTATGATTGGCAGCCATGTGATTGTCTTTTGGGTGATTTTCATGTGTGATAGCTACGCATGGGATTGTCAACCTGTGATTGTCAGCCATTTGATTGTCAGCCGTGTGATTGTCAGCCGTGTTTTTGTCAGTCGTGTGATTGTCAGGCTAGTGATTGTCTTCGGGTGATTGTCATTCGTGTGATTGTCAGGCGTTTGATTGTCTTTCGGGTGATTGTCATTCGTGTGATGGCTAGGCGTGTGATAGTCAGCCGTGTGATTGTCAGTCGGATGGTTGTATTTCGGGTGATTGTCATTGGTGTGATACCTAGGCGTGTGATTGTCAGCCGTGCGATTGTCCGGCGTGTTTTTATCAGGCGGAAATAGGTTATGCAGGCGCAAACAAAGCATATGCAACTTGTTATTCTATGGCTGGTAACTGACACATGCCTTTGTTATTTCGACACTTTGCCTCACACCGCAAATAAAATTATCTATGTTTTTCTCACATCGGTCCGCGCCAAGATTGGTATATTGATTGTGTCTTTTCACCGTCCGCATGCAGAAGCGTTGATCGCATCACCGTCTATTGACAACGATAACACATGTGGCACATTTAACCGTATTCACAATCAATTGAGACCGCCTATGGCGTAATAATCTGTTTGAAAATGGAGGTGTTCTTTCTTGTATTGTTGCTAAATTGATGAACGCTTTTATCCCTTGATATGTTAATAACAAGGTTTCGTCACATAAGACTGCCGTTTTTCTTTAAACGTATTAGATGAATGTTTGGATTATTGATTGCATTTATACAAACTTTTAATGTCGTTTCCAAAACTAAGTTTGCTGAAACATTTCCTTTTTATAGCTCCTGAAACTGTAGCGAATGATTATATTATTGTCTTTTAACAGTCATCGGAGAGGCTTTTGTTAATCCCTTAGATGTTTATTTAATACTGTCGTTTGCGGATGTGGTTCTACTATATTTATCTATTGGGAAAAAACAAGTTCGTGTCCTGTTGTGTCACTCTGAACATATCTCAAACACACCAACATATGTAATATGTTCATATTTTCTCATTACCATGGCCTAATGTATAACCCTCGTTCTTGGGTCCCTTGTTCAAATGTCAAGGTCATTCATATAAATGAAACGTCAAACTTGTAACTGTATTGGTCTGCATTAAGTCTTGCCAGTCACATATTAAAACAACTTGACACAAATATTACAAATGTTACTCTTAATACGACTTCGTGAAGTTACATACATTAACCAGGTCTGACGGTTTAATGTAAAAGTCGCAATTAAAGTCAATTAAAGGAAAAAAGTGAAAATCAGTTGTTCGGTTTGTTAATGCGAACTACACAATCTTAAGTATAATGACGGGGAATGTTATTTGTAATTATTATGTCTGGTTAACGTAACGAGCAAGACCCGGTTTTATACAGTTGCATTTTTATTAACGACGCATTAAACAGCCCACCAAGTATCAGTTCAACTTATGATGTCTAACAGCAGTGCCATATATTCCTTTGCCTTGCATCAACCAACAATCTTAGCGATGTGTCTGGATTTAATACCATACGTAACTGCATTTGAGCAATTGTTTCTTTTCGAAATATAAAAATGTTGCCCTTCAGAAAGGATAATGTTAACTACGTTTCTGGTATAATTGCGCATGCGACATGTGTTCTTTGAGGGCAGCATCCCGCCCGATTGTTCAGAGATTTACTCATTTGCTTTTTAGCCGTAGAAATCCCGAGGCAGCATTGCTTAATCGATGTAAAAGATTACAGCTAGATCACGGAGATTAAAAGTAATGTGACAGAAAAAAACTAATTATAATAGTTCATGTCCAAAGGATATTATAAAACAGAAAGAGCTTAGAATTGACTTTCAAATACCCTTGGGACAGTACATGTCATCCATATACACTGCGAGTCGACAGGAATAGTAAATGATTTCAACAAAAATCTTCTTATTTTAGAATGCCATTATTTGAGGGGTATGAAAAACATGTTATTCTAAATCCAATACTGACACTTCAACAGCTTCTGCTACTTAAACAAGCATTGCCTTCACTTTTGTAGAACACAGGATCCTATGTGAGCGCAACAACAAGCATTCATTTACTTGTGCATAAGGAGCAAAAACATTTTCTTTTTAGCTAATACTATTTACGTCCTTATTCACAATATTAGTATTTCAAAGAATGTGTCGCAGTTGGCAAAATGTTCCATTCCGGGACAAATTGTTTCGGTTATTAAGCTGTTAAAAGCATTGGCATGTTATAATACATAACGCTTAAGAATTGTTCCGTTATTGTATGTATCTAATTCCTATGTGCATGTGTTGCTAATAGACATACGATGCTTCCAAAATTGACAAATATATTTTCAAAGTGATATTAGAAATAGTGTTAGTCCGGCCATCGATGAGTTTGTAAGATAGTTGACGTTTGTAAAGTAATTTCCATATTTACCTTAACGACGTCTGCAAAGCTGAGTTTCTGGTGGATCTTTTCTTACTGTTTTTTTTTTATAAGTGCATACACTTTCAACTGCTATTTATAGTAACAATCGTTGAAGCGTTAAACATTCAAAACATCTCGTTAAAATGAACATGTAGTTGTTTTCGAGGGCTTAACATGACTTGACTTACCTGTACCTTGTTCATTATATTCACAAACCAAATCGCATTTGACGAGAATAATGAGAATAGAAATGTAGTCCAAAAACGTGATGTTTGTTTTTCTCGAATATGGGAAATGTTCATGTTACCGTGAACATCAAATGCGAAATAAATTGCTTCTTTGAACAACATTACGCTTCGTTCAAAAGTTGCGTTGAAAATACATGTAGTTGATTTCACACTTATGTTCCTATAAGCTAAACTTAAACTCAAAAAAGCGTATGGAAACCTGATAAACTAATTGATTCATCTGTTTTTGAAGCATCGTTACAATCACAGAAAGTCGAAGTATAACAAACTGATTATTAAAAAAATGCAAGGCTCAAAACTTTCCGAAAGAGCAAATGTAAATCGTATAATTGCGAAAATGATAGCCTATATCAAACTGATCAACATGTTATATTTTAAACCTAAAGTAATATTAACCATTTTTGTAAATTGACGGAACAGCTTGTATAACTTGTTTTTTGTTTTGCTGAATCCAATACGTTGGCAATTTCGGTAATTGCTTTCAAACAATATGATGCTTATGAAATTAATATTCCTTCACGTTGGAATGATTTGCCCACACATATATGTGCCTGATAAATTCCGAAAAATCGAGCACGGTTGTTTATTTTAGAAAATAACGGGTATGCGTTTCCGGCCACACCCCGTCAGTCTATCAACTGTTGATGAATTCTCTTGTCCTCATCAAGAGACTATCATTACAAACACTGACACTTCAACAGCATTAATGCGCTAGTCAATAATTGCAGAGATCGATCATTCCGAGATAATCAAACAACAAAAGAATATATGCATAATCATTCCTAAATACAAAACAGTAAAACTACGTTTTATTCCAACTATTCCTGCTGTTGCTGTTGGTTAATAGCGCTGCTTGACATAACAGCAATCGAATTAGCTAGCTACAAAATGAGTATATAACCCCGTCAAGGATTGAAAAATGCAAGATAAAAATGATATTTAATAACTTTGATTTGAAATTTAATTTTCTCAGATTTCTGCATGGCGGGATTGAAATAATTACCAATGAAAGTAAATCCACTTTTAATTTTGTTTCACCAAAGCACAAAGAGATTACTGACAGATGAATAATTTGATGCAAAGAATTCATAGAAATTGTAATATACGTTGAGAAAACCGAATTTATGTAAAATTTTGATTTGTATGTATCAGTTCGTGGCAATATACCTTCAGAGTTCACAATTACAGTGCATGGTGATTTACGGTTGTTTAAACTGTTAAAATTCCAATGTATAATATGCACACGTGCATAAAAAGGGTTTTGCAAACAAGGCACAACAAAAGAAAAAAGGTATCATTGATATCGCTTCACACTGTCAAGCTGTCTTAAAAAATCTAACATAAATGATAAGGCATTAATGGGTAAACTAAACTTCAAGCTCACAATATGAGGTGTATGAGTGTCAGTCACATGTCACTCGTGTGATTGCCAGGCGTGTCGGGCTTGTGATTGGCATTCGTGTGATTTTCGGGCTTGTGATTGGAATTCGTGTGATTGTAAGGCGTGTGATTGCAATTCGTGTGATTGTAAGGCGTGTGATTGCAATTCGTGTGATTGTCGGGCTTGTTATTGTCATTGCTGTGATTGTCAGGCGTGTGATTGTCAGATGTGTGCTTGTCAGACATGTGATTATCATACAAAGGATTGTCATACGGGTGATTGTCAGGCTTATGACTGTAAGGCTTGTGATATTCAGACATGTGATAGTCAGGTGTGTGATAGTCAGACGTGTTAATGTCAGACAAGCAATTGTCAGTCGTGTGGTTATCTGGCATGTGATGATCAGATATGTGATTGGCATTTGTTTGATGGCTAGACGTTTAATTGGCATGTGTGTTATAGTCAGATTTGTGATTGTCAGACATGTGATTTTCAGACATATGATTGTCAGACATGTCATTGCCAGATATGCAATTTTGAACATTTTTCACCAAAGCACAATGAGTTTGTCAGGCGTGTGATTGTCTTTCGGTTGATTGTCATTCGTGTGATGGCTAGGCGTGTAAAAGTCAGCCGTGTGATCTTCAGCCGAGTGATTGTCAGCCGTGTGATTGTATTTCGGGTGATTGTCATTCGTGTGATGGCTAGGCTTGTGATTGTCAGCCGTGCGATTGTCAGACGTGTTATTGTTAGGCGAAAATAAGTAATACAGACGCAAACAAAGCATATGCGACTTGAAATTCTATGTCTTGAAACTGACACGTGCTGTTGTTTTTTCGACACTTTGCCTCACACCGCAAAATAAATTATATATGTTTTTCTCACATCGGTCCGCGCCAAGATTGGTATATTGATTGTGTCTTTTCACCGTCCGCATGCAGAAGCGTTGATCGCATCACCGTTCATTGACAACGATAACCCATGTGAAACATTTACACCGTGTTCACAATCAATTGAGACCGACTATGTCGTAATAATCTGTTTGGAAATGGATGTGTCCTTTCTTGTATTGTTGCTAAAGTCATGAATGCTTTTATCCCTGGATATTTCAGTAGCAGCGTTTCGTCACATGCAACTGCCGTTTTTCTTCAAACGTATTAGATGAATGTATGGATTATTGATTGCTTTTATACAAACTTCTAATGTCGTTTCAAAAAAGTTCCCTGATACATTGACTGTTTATAGCTCCTGAAACCATAGCGAATGAGTATATTATTGTCTTTTAACAGTCTTCAGAGAGGCGTTTTCTAATCCCTTAGATGTTTATTTAATACTGTCGTTTGCGGATGTGGTTCTTCTATATTTATATACGGAGAAAAACAAGTTCGTGTCCTGTTGTGTCACTCTGAACATATCTAAAACACACCATAAGATGCATATGTTCATAATTTCTATTACAATTGCCTAATGTATAAGTCTCGTTCTTGGGTCTCTTGGTTAAATGTCAAGGTCACTCATATAAATGAAAAGTCAAAATTGTAACTGTATTGGTATGTATTTATAATTTTTAGTCACCTATTTTAAAACAACTTGACACAAATATTACAAATGTTACTCTTAATGTGACTTCGTGAAGTAATATACATTAACCAGGTCTGACGGTTAAATGTACAAGTCAAAATTAAAGTCAATTAAAGGCAAAATCAGTTTTTTGGTTTGTCAATGCGAACTAAAATATCTTAAGTATAATGATCGGGGAATGTTATTTGTAATTATTATGTGTGGTTTACGTAACGAGCAAGAACCGTTTTATACAGTTGCATTTCTATTAACGACGCATTTAACAGCCCGCCTATCAGTTCAACTTATGATGTCTAACAGCAGTGACATATATTCCTTTGCCTTGCATCAACCAACAATCTTAGCGATGTGTCTGGATTTAATACCATACGTTACTTCATCTGAGAAATGGTTTCATTTCGAAATATCAGAATGTTGCCCTGCCGAAAGGATAATATTAACTACGTTTCTGGTGTAATTGCGCATGCGACATGCGTTTTTTTAGGGCAGCATCTCGCCCGATTGTCCAGAGATTTGCTCATTTGCTTTTTAGCCAGAGAAATCCCGAGGAAGCATTGCTTAATCGATGTCAAAGACTACAGCTAAATCACGGAGATTAAAAGTAATGTGACAGAAAAAAACTAATTATAGAAATTCATTTCCAAAAGATATAATAAAAAAGAAGGAGCTTAAAGTTGACTTTCAAATACCCTTGGATACAGTAAATGTCATCCAGATTCACTGCGATTCGACAGGAATAGTAAATGACAATCTTATTTTAGAATGCCATTAATTTCGTTGTATATAAAACACGTTATTCTAAATCCAAAACTGACACTTCAACAGCTTCTGCTACTTATTCAAGCATTGCCTTCACTATTGTAGAACACAGTATCAACAGTGAGCGCAACAACATGCATTTAGTTACTTGTTCATAAGGAACAAATACATTTTCGGTTTAGTCAATATTATTAATGTCCTAATCCACAATGTTAGTATTTTAAAGAATGTATCGCAGTTGGCAAAATGTTCCATTCCGGGACAAAATGTATCGGTTATTAAGCTGTTAACCGCATTGTTAAAAGCATTTACGTGTAGTAATACACAACACTGAAGAAATTTCTCCGACATTGTAGATATTATATAAGTATGCGTATATGTTGCTTAGAGACGTACGATGCTTCGAAAATTGACAAATATATTTTCCAAATGATATTTGAAAAAGCGTTATTTCTGCCCATCGATCAGTTTGTAAGATCATTGGCGTCTAAAAAGTCACTTCTTATAGTTATACAATAGACGGAACATCTTGTATAACTGTTTTGGTTTTGCTGAATGGCAATTATTTTACAATTCATATATTTGATATCAAACAGAATGAAGATTTTGAAATTCGTATTTCTCTACGCTACAATGAATTGTTCACTCATATATGCGTCTGATAAAATTCGATAAATTCGCACACGGTTGTTTCATTTTAGAAAATAACGGGTATGATTTGCCACGTTTCCGGCCACACACCGTCAGACCATCAGCTGCTGATGAAGTTACATGAAGTGAGTTCTCTTGTCATCAACACGAGACTATCAATACAAACGCTGACTCTTCTACTGCATTAATGAGCTTGTCAATAATTGCAGAGAAAGAATACTTCCGGGATAATCAAACAACAAAATAATGTATACATTAACATTCCTAATAACAAAAAAGTAAAAGTACATTTTATTTCCATAATTCCTGCTGTTGTTAGTTAGTTAATAGTGCTGCTTGACACACCAGCGATCGGATTAGTGGCAAAATGAGTAAATAACCTCGTCTAGGATTAAACAACGCAAGCTAGAAATGATATTTTAATTAGAAATGATATTTATTTATTTTTGCTTTTGAAATTCAATGTTCCCATGTTGCTGCATGGCGCGTTTAAAATAATTACCCAGGGAAGTATTTCCACTGTAGAACATTTTTCACTAAAGGACAAGGAGATTACTGACAGATGAATTAATTTGATACCAAGAATTGATAGAAATTGTAATTTGCATATGGTCAATCGAATTTATGTGGAATGTTGATTTGTATGTATCAGTTCGTTGAAGCTTTAAAGTTCATAATTATTTTTCCGACGGATTTATGCCTGTTCAACCTGTTGAAATTCCAAAGTATAATATATACACGTTCAAAAAAAAATGCGAAGGCACACTTAAAGAAAACAATGTTTGATATGGCTCCAAACTGATAATCTGTCTTTAAACATCTAACATAAATGAAACGGTATTAATTGGAAAATAAATTACTATGATCAAGGAGTTCGTGGGTCATTCACAACTGTAAACTCAGGCTCAATCGTTCATTTTATACGATTAGTCATATTTGCATTGAATACTGCACGAATACTAAATGCATCAATATCATGTACTAGAAAGACTAGATTTATCATTGATCATTGTTTCTTAAATTTATTGAAATGACGTTAGCAAGCACTGCTCTGTATAGAACACAAAAGCCGCTGAAGTTACGGGTAAGTACTTTATTCGTGACCAATGAAATCGTAACAAATACTTATGGCCATTGCTCTGTAAAAAGAGGGTTTAATGAATGTGCGTAAAGTGTCGTCCCAGATTACCCTGTTCAGTCCGCACAGGCTAATCAGAGATGACCCTTTCCGCCTAAACTAGATTTTTAATAAGAAAAAGTTCTTCAATCGAAAATATATCATAAAAGGGGAAAGTGTCGTCTCTGATTAGCCTTCCGCACAGGCTAATCTGGGACGAAACATTACGCACATGCTTATTCACAGAGCAAGGCTCGTTTCTATACGGAATAATGCGCATGTCAATAGTTCTAACGGTATATGTGTTTGCAAAAAGGCTTTGTTATGCCGTCCTCTACCAAAGGCTGAGCGATGGACTAACTTAATATTCCTTTATTTATATACTTTAATACAAATAAATGACAGTTGTATTGTATTTATTTTGATAACTATGTGTTACTATCGTTGAACTGCTGTTATGTAATTATGCTCTACTATACATTATATTGTATTTGTACATTAATATTTGGTTTGTAATTTTTACTTTTAAAAACGAGTCCTACGCATATTGAAAGCAAACCCATGCAACATTATTTCTGTTTTTGTTGTGTATAAGCTGTGTTTTTATATAAACTAGCATTTCATGCGAATGGTCTCTTGTTTTAATTTAGTGGACCACCGCCTTGATAAACGCCTTTAGATCTCAGATACAATTGATTTTAAACAACCGTTTACATATCATATTCAGTCTAATCTTTTTTCAGCTGCCAGTCAAGCGAAGTGGCCAAAGTGGCTGCCGTGAGCAGTTGGCTGCTATAGTCAGGTTACCACTGTTCTCATTCAAAGACACCGACACCAAAAGCTTCGAACACAATATTTGTATATTAATATCACACAAGCATGTTTTTCATCAAAAGAACAACAACAGCGCATCACAATTTATCTTAAATAAGTAAATTGTTTTATGACATAAATTGCTACTCTTACCTGAGGACCCTGCATTAACAACTTATTGTGAATCCATATTTTATAAATCCGATCGAATGTAAAATTTACTTGAATTTTGCCAAGCAAAAAATGTGCCTTTGTGTTGTATGAACAAATGTTTACAAAATTGTTTAAATTTGTCCACAGTGTAAAGGCTTTTTTACGGGAATGGCTTTTTTAACTGTACAAAATAAATGTATTGATAATTATGTACAATTCTAATTTCTTTCATATTCTGCTACCAATTTATTTAAAGTTTTATTCTTGTTTGTTATTTATCCACGTTTTATCTGAAAAAAAAAGTAATATGATAAAACGTATATACTAGCTTTAATAATATTTAAATTATAGCACAAATAATGCTTATTACTCCTGTTAAATTGTCCATATAGCATGCGCCGAGTATCAGCAATCTTGTGTAGTGGCACCCATACCGATTTAAAAATAAAATAAAACAGTATTCAAACTTTAAGAACTAAGCAAGAATCTGCGTTAACATGTTTTTTTTTTTTTTACGATGCATCTTTACTAAACATGCACATTAGGTATGGACAGTTCGTTGTCTAAAAGAGACAAGTTTAGATTGGTCTTATAGCAACAAAACAACAACAGCAATAACAGTAAACAACAAGGCGACCATGTTGCTTGAGATCAAAGGCAAAGACCGACCTTAGGAGTTTGTGAAACTATGCACACTACTTCGAATTCTAAAGACTTGAGCCAAACACCACCATTTCTTAAGAGTTCTTTAATGCTTGTGCAATACAATTCATTTCACAAATATTTGGAAAAGGCTTATTAAGCACCTTCGTTAACATCATTTAATGACGAATATGAACACACGACATTGACGCAGCAGTCACAATATAATATAACAGTACATGTCATCGAAATAATTTTAACTTTTACTCTTAAAAATGATAAAGCAAAGTATCATAACGGACGTAATATTTGTATGAATTCTCCGTTAAAAATACAAAACAAAAAATGGGCAGTCGCACCTCAAATAGTTCAATCCATAGGCTTGGACACACAACAAATGATACACATATTACTAAAGCAGAATAGCACAGAATTTATCAAAACATAGCATTTCAACACAAAGACACATACTTTATATGTACATTATTGTTACAAATGGACCATACTTACCGGCAACATTGACACTATGGTGTTACATGTATGTTACAAATATTGTTCATCGAGTGTTAAGGTTATATCAGTTTTGTGACTGAACACTATGATGGCACACACTATCAAAGAACTTTACTTTCTGACCTATAAGTGATGTACAAAGATACGGAATTGCTGTACAAAGTCGTGTAAGGTGGAATGACATTTAATCTGTATCACAACCAACGTCAAATTACAACCGAATGGATTGCATGTACAAAGAGGCATTACAAATGAAATGGTGCAAAGCGACAAAGCGGCAGTTGTAAAAACGGTAATGTTAATGTTCAACATATTTAAAATTCAATATTTAATATAAATTATTAGAAAGATAAACTATTATGAAAAAAATATCAAATGCAACAACAGTTCTTGCTTTAAACATGTAATAACCAATGGCCTGAAACATATAGAAACTTGTTTTGTTAAATGAAAATTGAATAACCTATTTATCTTATGTACATTAACATTAACATTTAAACATTAAAATCAATATTAAAGTGTTTGCAAGTATGTATTTCTACTCGGTAATTTATCAATTAAATTGTTATTTTGAAAATTAAAAAACTCAAGATTGACTTGCAGGTGTCTACGTTCTTTCATTTTTCTTAAAACTCACCTTAACAAGTAGATTATTATGGATATTAGACAAAATAGCACCAGGATGCTAACATCGAATATATACACAATAACAATTTACACTGGATCGTATTAACACAAGTGCGTTTCATTACGGGATAACAAAAAAGTCAATATACATTATGTCAATAATTAGCTTCTATAAATCCATTGCAGTTTGTGTCTGCATTAGCTGCAACAACACTTCTGAAAAAAACATGATCGTTCCAAGCACCAACAAGAACGCCGCTATGACGACGTAGCACGTGAACAACTGGTACACGGGGAACATGTATACCGTCTTATCACACCAGTTGCTCGGCTCGTACAGGAGCTGTTCAAAATGAGGCGTCCAGATGTTAAACGCCCAGTACTTGACCGCAATCTGCCAACCGAACAAGAACAAGAACAGTTACGTGTCCATAGTGCGATAAGTAGAGCTAGTGAATGCACCGTCTGTATCCGGGTCGTCGAAGATGACGTCATGGTACCTACGCGTCTGGATGCTGCGCCAGAGCGAGGAGAGCAGTTTGATGATGCCGAAGCAGCCACCAACTAGCAGATACACGGGGATGCGGGGCTCCTTGGGGCAGTCCTCGAGGTACTTAACGCCTGTAATCGGTGCGACGTTTTCCCCATATACGAAAAAGGAGATCACAAACTGTTTGTATGGTAGTAAATACATTGAGTATATGAAAAATTTGTTTAAGGCCATAACACTGCTATAGTTTACCCTTTATTTTTTTTTTCATAAATTAAAACCTTTTGAAGTACAAACTTGATCACTTTTCCACATCTGCTTGCACAATAACGAATGTATTATGTTGCTTATATTGGTCAGAAATAATTAAATTAAAAGCAATTATGAAAATGTTTTAATATGTGTATTATTTTTATACCAGCGTGCCATGTAAATTGATGTAAAAAGCATGTTGCATCGTGACATTTCTTGCAATGATAATATTACGCCTTCACTCACCAATGGAAACCATCGCAACCGGTATCGAAAGTGACGCGCCGATTAACAACGTAACAAACACTGCAATACAAACACAAGGAATATTCATTCATAATAATGGTTATCATTAAAAGTCTATACTTATTATATGAGTATTTGTAAGTTACGGGAACATTATTAATACATTTAGTGTGAATATTTATCAAAATGGGAAGTTCCGGCGTTTGACATGTAATGTTGACCGTTTCAATGTGGTGACATATGTTTTATTCGTGGTTGTGTTTTATGATGACGAATTATGTTGCTAATAAATCGTTTGTCTTTTAAAAGCAAGTTGTGTCCAAAAGAGTTTAAACCATTCCAGTCGCATTGTACGTTCATATACGTGATACATAATTAATAATTGCAAGTGGAATACATTCACAGACAATTTGTTGACATTATAACAGCCATTACGCGTGCCGCCTACCAGTTAAAATCTTATACATAGTGTGCATACATTCATATTGCAAATTAATGAGTCAAAATCATATTTAACGCCCAATTGTCATATCTAAATAGTCAAACATTATTTGTACATGCGCCATTCGTTTGACATCTGTTGAAACTGTTTTGCATATGAAACTTGCATGTGTATAGAGAGTTTCATAAATATTTCGTCTGTTCTTTTCGAGTTCTTGCAGGATAAAGTGTCTTCTTTGTTTAAGCGTCAGTCACCTGACGTTTAACATATATATGGAGAAATACATGGCAACGCATAGGTTTGTTTAGATATATGTAAATTGTGTTTCATATATAGGAGGACGGACAAGCAGAGGAATGGGATGAGAGATCGTCAAATGGTGAAGCTAAATCAATACCAACTTTCGTGATCCTATTTAATGTCGTTTTTAGTGTGTACACTCACGATTTGTTCCAATTTTAATGAAAGTGACATGACTTTGATAAAAAAACAATATGTCTTGCATTATCATCATGTCGCAATTTATACGGAAACCAAGTTTCATTCAGGTGTCTTTAATTTAATTCATTTTTTAAGAAATCGCACTTTCCAAAAAATCGGACGGATAGACGGAAGGACATGCGGAAGAACAAACGGCGAATGAACAGACATTAAACATTCGTCAATTTTATCAAAACAGGAACTTGAAAACAGGAACAATATTATATTCATACGATTTGAAATTGCAATACTCAACACCGTTTGAGATGTGAGTGAGCACTAACTGCATGATGTAAACAATCAATTATAATTTTTGTATTTTAAAAAAATAACTGCATTCACTTACAGGTGTTGCAAAGTATTTCGGACGTTTTGCAGGTCAGGTCGACACAGTTTACCGACTCTTTGCCCGCCTTTCTGATCTGGAAGAGGAACGCTCCATACTCGGGCATGGATTCTTCGCAATGGCGGGTATCCCAACTCATTGTAGTCTGCACCAAGTGACGCTGATCATCAAACGACTGTAAATACACAAATCCTTGGGGTAATCCAAGATTGAACCATCTTTACTTCGAAAGCCTATACTGAATTGGAAATATAATAACGTATGCAGTACCTCAGTCGTTTCGGAGAAAAACAGCAATCGGCCGTATTTTACATCCTGTGACGATTAAATCCAAAAAAGTGTATTTTTCGTTCTTTTTAACCAAAGTTATACGAGTTAATTTTTAATTTTCTATCCATACTCATTCTTTATATTCTATTTAGAAATATAACATTAACAAAGAGTACATCTTAATTCTGTATGAATCCACGTCATGAAATATACTCTCATATTTGATACAATATGTCAAACATTATATATAACTCCGATCAATGCATATGTTCAATTGTGACATACATTCTTAATTTCGGAATATAAACCTCTTTCAATCACCTTTAAGTTTATTAAATAACAACACTTAATTTAAAACGTCAAAGTTTTTACTTTATGGCATGGTTGTTTTGATTTATCAAATTCAAAGGGACACTCTGATGCAAGATTTCAAGCTCTTCACAGATATAAACATAAATACAATTAATCTTCTTATCCTATATACATTTACAAATCCTTTATTTATCAATATTGGACATTGCTGTATATTTGCATTATTTGATGACGAAATCGTCAGTTGTCTACACTGAGGCCAAAAGAAAACCTCCAACTGAGAAGTACACACATTTTCTCTGGATACAAATGGAGAATTAAAGTTCGGTGCTTATCATACAAACGCTGTTGTGCATTCACGTGAGCCGATATAGGTATGCGGGTAGATTTATCTTGGTGTAATAATGATACATTGAAATGAATCATCATTGATATATAATCTTTTGTGAAAATGGAACAAGGTTGTTCGGTCTGATTTTCATATTATGTTGGCGAAAAGCGAAGAATCAAGTGATTTGTAAGTCGAATTACTAATGTTCCAATCTGCTGTGAAATTCGAGAGTGAATATTATGCAGCATTGCATTTACATTTGTGATTTCGGATTGTTAATGAAACACTGAAACAATTCTATGTTTATATAACCTAAATTCAGCCGCGATATTTCTCGGACAGTGTACTCTTATTTGATCAATTAATGTCTCGCAAATTAGTCGTGTTATTACATGGCTGATAACTATAATGTAGTTGTTTTTGACAGCCTGCACAAATACGTAAATTAGATTATCCATATTATGTGACAGCAGTCCGCGACAAGAGTGGTCTATTGAACGCGTCCTTTTTACCGCATGTTGGATGTCGTTGATCGCTATCCAGTCAACGACAACCCAGGTGACACATTTAGACCGTTATGGCAATCTATCAAGGCCGCCGATGGTGTGATAATCTGTAGCAAATCTAGGATGTAAAAAAAAGAAAATACGTTTTATTACTTAATCTTAAAGCGTGTATGTGCAATATGACGATTGAAGATTTGTCGATCGTAAAAGAAGCAAATAAGTCGTACACAAGCTTATACCACACGTGCATCACCCATTACGGACGTTTGCTCTTCAAAAATTACCTCATCAAAAATTAAAAACTATTTTTGTGACGAATTGAAGAAGGTATTATTGACCTTTGACCCCTTGAACCCTATGGGGATTTTCATGTTCCCGTATTCGGGAATTGATGAGGATTACATCGGCAATCAGCTTTTATTATACGGGATAAATAGGTCAATATGTCAACAGAGCAATGAGTTAACATAAATGATAGTGTACAGCCAGGACACGGACGTTAATTACCGGCGCCATCTCTTTTTGGTGATTCATTTATAAACAAGGAATGGATACTTCCGAGGTGGCGCTAAGGACCGAAAGTTTTTTAAAATAATGATAGAGAAATTTACAGAAATCAAACCTACCCACCCTCTTGATTTTCCCATTATTTTGTAAACCTGTGGTAATTAGCGCCATCTCGGATGTTTAATTGGCTCGTTTATTAATGCTACTCCAAAATGAAGTGGCTCCAGTTATTAACGGCCGTGGGAATGAATGCCTATTTTGGGAATGTTCGATGAGCTTAAATTTTTAGATATTCACTCTTTTTGTATTTGAATTATATTGCTCGTTTGATGATAATTCATCAAACAGTTGACCAATTAAAAGAACTAGGAGGTAAAATCATATTATTTTTAGTTGATATTCAAAATTCGGGCGTTATCCATTGATAAATGATATAGAAAGTATGATAAATATATTACGTCAGAATTGCCTTGGACTGTACATTTCAAATAATAGTAATGCGATGCACATTTAAACAAATGAAGATTTTAATTAATTAAATATTTCTTTCTGCGTGTTATTCCGTTTAATTTAGCCCATGAATTTTGTTTACATTTTAATGTGTGAATAAAAATACGAAATTCAGCAACTTTCTGATTTTGCGAATTTTAAATACAAATGCCACCTCTCTTGAACACCATTAAATAAAGTCGTGGGCCGTAATATATCAAGAGCAGTAGTTTGTTGAAAATATGGACAATGCGAAGTTACTTGAACGTATCATTTCATTTTTAAAATAACCGGAATATTAATCTACGGTGTGTTGTAACTTTAGCCCAGTTTATGTATGGTTCGTTGGTTGTTTTATACAAACTTGTAATGCCGTATCGGAAAATAAATCTTATAATACAGGTATGTTCCGACTTGTAAAAAATATATCAATTCTATGAGGAACGATTTCATCAACGTCTTCAAATAATCATGATTTTCTGATGACTGTGTGATAAGTTTGTATTTATTTTCTCTAATTATTGAAAACCGAAAACGTTTAGAGATCGCACCAGCCCTACAATAGACATTCATTTGACAAAATTAGAATGTTAAGTCTTTATGGTTTTTCAGTATTAAGAAATTGTCTGAGATCTAATTGACTTTAATAGAGACATGTATGTTATCGAATAAGTAAGCAACGTAAGTATAACATATTGAATAATATCAACCGTTGTTGTCGACTGTAGGAACAATATTTAGGGAAAACATATGAAAGTTTACAAAATAAGAAAAACAGATTTATCAACAGATCAACAATTATCGTTCAAACATGTTTGTGTGTTAAGTTTCTCTTGACTTATGACTTGTGCCCAGGTATTGTCTACAAGTGATACGTCAACATTGTAACTTTGCCGGTTTGTGCTTCTTTTCGCCGGTCATTTACTTAACAACAACATGACCCTATGTTATAACAGATCAGACAGCAATGGGTGAACATTAACGAAGTCAGTAAGATCAATACCAAGGACTCTCTAAGAGGCAATAGAGCAAAATCAGCCGCATCACTTCAGTTTGTCAGTATGTAAGATGTGATGTTGGTGAATGCAATTGTGAGCGTATTATTATTGTTAATGATGTGTATGTACCGAACGATCTACAATTGTATAAAGTTGTATGTTTTCAAACGGCGCAATTTAATAGTCCCGATCAAGACAATAGTAAGCGCCTGAAGAACATTGACGTTTATCTGTGTTGCCTTGCTTTCACCCACAACCTTACTTATGGAAGTACATAATGTACATTCTGCTAATGGTTTCTTTTCCCAATATCAAATTGTTGCAATGCTGATGGGTTAATATTAATTGTATTCTAGGAGAAATTTCGCAAGCGACACATGTTCCCGTAGGGCGACATCTTGCTAAACTGTTTCGAGCTTTGCTCACTTGCTTTGCGGCCGACGAAGTCCAGAAGCAACGTCGATTAATTGAAGTCAACGACAACGATGAGATCGCACGGATTCGAAGTAGAATAACGCGGACAAAAATCAATAACTTACATTCAATTGTAAAGGGTGTTTTTAAACAGAGCTCAGTAATGAATGCCAAATGTCCTTGGAGACGGGTAATGTCATCCTGATAAAATGCGAAATAATGAATAGCTACATGACACGAATTGCATTTACAAATACATTTATTTAGAATAAAACTATTTCCGATGCATAAAATATATAACTCCAATGGATACTTACACTTATACAGCCAGATATTTTCCTCCAATAACTGTCTTTGCTTTGTCAAAATTGATAATATTAAATAAGGGCAGGATAAGCATGTTTTCTATTGCAAATAAACCCTCGTATCAATATTCCATTTCGCTAAAATATACAGATAATCCTATCGCAGGTCATTAACATGGATAAAACTGTCTTTTTTATGAATGAAGACCTTTTCCATTCGGCTTAACATGTCAAACAATGCGATGTTTATGAAATTCATATTTCTCCGCGCTGAAATGAATTGTTCCCGCATGAATGTGTCAGATAAATTCCGATTTATTCGCACACGATTGTTTCATTTTAGAGAATAAAGGGTATAATTTAACATGTTTCCTGCCACACACCGTCAGTCCATCAGCTGCTGATGAAGTTACATGGAGTGAGTTCTCTTGTCATCATCAGGAGACTATCAATACAAACGCTGACATGTGTACGGAATTACTGCGCTAATCGATAATTGCAGAGCACGATCCGAGAAACAAAAGAACATATACATGAACGTTCATAATTACAAAACAGTTAAACTGCATTTTATTTCCAGTATCCCTGCTGTTTCTGTTGTTTATTAGCGCTGACTGACACACCAGCAATTGGATTATTTTCACAATAAGTACATTATGCCGTCTAGGATTTAAAAATGCAAGATGGACATAATATTGCATTACTTTGCTTTGATATTACATTTTCTCAGATTTCTGCATGGCGGGATTGAAATAATTACCAAAGGAAGAATTTCCCCTGTAGAACATTTTTCACAAAAGCACAAAGAGATTACTGACACATAAATAATTACATTCCAAGAATTCATAGAAATTGTAATTTACGTTGGGTTAATCGAATTTATGTAAAGTTTTGATTTGTGTGTACTTCTTGGCAATATAGCTTCAGAGTTCAAATGTGCAGTGCACACGAATTTACGGTTGTTTAACCTGTTAAAATATCAAGGTAAATTATTCACACGTGCATAAAAAGGTTTTACAAACAAGACAAAGCAAAAGAAAAAAAGGTATCATTGATATCGTTTCACACTGCCAAGCTGTTTTAAAAAATCAATCATTAATGAAAAGGCATCAATGGGAAAATCAATTCCAAAACTCCATGCTCATAATATGAGGCGTGTGAGTGTCAGGCGTGTACATGTCACTCGTGTGATTGCAAGGCGTGTGATTGCCAGGCGTGTGATTGGCATTCGTGTGATTGTCGAGCTTGTGATTGTCAGGCGTGTGATTGCAATTCGTGTGATTGTCGGGCTTGTTATTGGCCTTCATGTGATTGGCAGGCGTGTGATTGTCAAACATGTCGATGTCAGACATTTTATTGTCAGACATGTGATTGTCAGACATGTGATTGTCATACATGTGATTGTCAGAAATGTGATTGTATGTCATGTGATTATCAAAAATGTGATTTTCATTCGTGTGATTGTAATTTGTGTGATGGCTAGTCGTATAATTGTCATGTGTGTGATAGTAAGACGTGTGATTGCCAGACATTTGATTGTCAGACATGTGATTGTCAGCCGTGTGATCAAATCTCTGGATATATCATTTGTATGATTGTCAGCCGTGTGATTGTCAGTCGTGTGATTGTTACAAGCGTGATTGTCAACCGTGTGAGTGGCAGCCGTGTGATTAACAGCAGTGTTATTGTCAGCCGTGTGATTGGCAGCAGAGTGATTGACAGCCGTGTGATTGTCATTTGTGTGATGGCTGGGCGTGTGATTGTCAGCCGTGTGATTGTCAGGCATGTGATTGTCTAATGGGTGATAGTCAGACATGTGATTGTCAGCCGTTTGATCGTCAAGCGTGTAATTGTCAGCCGTGTGATTGTCAGCCGTGTGATTGTCAGCCGTGTAATTGGCAGCCGTGTGATTGTAAGAGTGTAAGCCGTGTGATTATATTCTGGGTCATTAGTGTGATGGCTAGGCGTGTAGAGTGTCATCCGTGTGATTGACAGGCGAAAAAAAGTTAAACAGGCGCAAACAAAGCATATGCGACTTGTTATTCTATGGCTGATAACTGACATTTTGACTTGACACAAATATTACAAATGTTACTCTAAATGCGACTTTGTGAAGTAATATACATTAACCAGGTCTGACGGTTAAATGTTAAAGTCGCAATTAAAGACAATTAAAGACGAAAAGTGAAAATCAGTTGTTTGGTTTGTCAATGCGAACTACAAAATCTTAAGTATAATGACGAGGAATGTTATTTGTAATTATAATGTCTGGTTGACGTAACGAGCAAGACCCGTTTTATACAGTTGCATTTTTATTAACGACGCATTAAACAGCCCGCCTATCAGTTCAACTAATGATGTCTAACAGCAGTGACATATATTTCTTTGCCGTGCATCAACCTACAATCTTAGCGGTGTGTCTGGATTTAATACCATACGTAACTGCATCTAAGCAATGGTTTCTTTTTGAAATATCAAAATGTTTCCCTGCCAAAAGGATAATATTTACTGCGTTCCTGGTGTAATTGCGCATGCGACATGTGTTCTTTGAGGTAAGCATCTCGCCTGATTGTTAAGAGATTAGCTCATTTGCTTTTTAGCCGTAGAAAGCCCGAGGCAGCATTGCTTAATCGATGTCAAAGATTACAGCTAGATCACGAAAATTAAAAGTAATGTAAGAGAAAAAACTAATTATAGAAATTCATTTCCAAAGGATATTATAAAACAGAAAGAGCTTAGAGTTGACTTTCAAATAACCTTGGGACAGTAAATGTCATCCAGATACACTGCGAGTTGACAGGAATAGTAAATGATTTCAACGACAATCTTATTTTAGAATGACATTATGTGAGGGGTATATAAAAAATGTTGTTCTAAATCCAATACTGACACTTCAACAGCTTCTGCTACTTATAAAAGCATTGCCTTCACTTTTGTAGAACACTGGATCTTAAGTGAGGGCAACAACAAGCATTTAGTCAATTGTTCATAAGGAACAAATACATTTTCTTTTATAAATATATTTTGTAAATATTATTTAAGTCCTCATCCACAATATTAGTATTTCAAAGAATTGTCGCAGTTGGCAAAATGTTCCATTCCGGGACAAAAAATATCGGTCATTTAGCTGTGAAGCGCATTGTTAAATGTATTTACGTGTAATAATACACAACGCCTTATAATAGTTCCGTTAGTGTATGTATCCAATTTCAATGTGCATGTGTTGCTAAGAGACGAACGATGCTTCAAAAATTGACAAATTTATTTTCAAAATGATATTAGAAATAGCGTTAGTCTGCCCATCGATCAGTTTGTAAGATAGGTGACGTTTGTAAAGTAATTTCCATATTTACCTGAACGACGTCTGCAAAGCTGAGTTTCTGGTGGATCTTCACTTACTGTTATAGGTGCATATAGTTTCAACTGCCATCTATAGTAACAATCGTTTAATCGTTAAACATTAAAAACGTCTTGTTAAAATGAACATGTAGAGTTTCCAAGGGCTTAACATAACTTGACTTACCTGTACCTTTTTTATAATATCCACACACTAGATCGCATTTGACGAGAATAATGAGCAAAGAAATGTAGTCCAAAAACGTGATGTTTGTTTTTCCCGAATATGGAAAATTCGTTCAAAAGTTGCGTTGAAAATACATGTAGTTGATTTCACCATTATGTTCCTATAAGCTTGACTTAAATTCAAAAAAACGTATGGAAACCTGATAAACTAATTGATTCATCTTTTTTTGAAGCATCATTACAATCACAGAAAGTCTAAGTATGACAAACCGATTATTAAAAAAAAAAATGCAAACCTAAAACATTTCCGAAAAAGCAAAGGTAAATCTTATAATCGCCATAAGGATAACCTATATCAAACTGCGGTCAACATGTTATATTTTAGAACTGTACTAATATTAAACCATTTTATCAAATAGACGGAACATCTTGTATAACTTGTTTTTCTGTTTTGCTGAATCCAACACGTTGTAAATTCCGGTAATTGCTTTCAAAAAATAGTATGCTTTTGAAATTTACATTCCTCCACTTTGGAATGATTTTCTTACAAATATATGTGCCTGATAAATTACGATAAAATCGAACACGGTTGTTTCATTTTAGAAAATAAAAGGGAATGCTTTGACACGTTTCCGGCCACACCCCGTCAGTCCATCAGTTGTTGATGAATCAACATGGAGTGAGTTCTCTTGTCCTCATCAAGAGACTATCATTACAAACACTGACACTTCAACAGCATTAATGCGCTATTCAATAATTGCAGAGAACGATCATTCCGAGATAATCAAACAACAAAAGAATATATGCATGCACATTCCTAAATACATAACTGTAAAACTACGTTTCATTTCAACTATTCCTTCTGTTGCTGTTGGTTAAGAACGCTGCTTGACATAACAGCCATAGGATTAGTGACAAAATGAGATAATAAACTCGTCAAGGATTGAGAAACGCAAGACAGAAATGATATTTAATTACTTTGTTTTGAAATTAAATTTTCTCAGAATACTGTATTGCGGGCTTGCAATAATTACCAAGGGAAGTATTTCCACCGCAGAACATTTTTCACCAAAGCACAAAGAGATAAATGGCAGATAAATAACTCGGTTCCAAGAATTCATAGAAATTTGAATTTACGTTGGTTAATCGATTTTTTGTAGAATTTTTATTTGTATGTATCCGTTCTTGGCAGTATAGCGTTAAAGTTCATAGTTACATTTCCGACGGATTTATGCTTGCTTAACCTGTTAAAATACCAAAGTATAAAAAAAAGCACGCATATAAAAAAAAGGTTTTGCAAACAAGGCTAAATAAAAGTTTAAAAAAAAATACTTGGCGATCTGTCAAGCTGTCTTTATAAGTGTAAACTAAATGAAAAGGTATTAGTAGGACAATAAATTACCAGACTCCATGCTCACAATATGAAGAGCAAGAATATCGTGGGACAGTCATGATTGAATCGTCAAGCTCGATCGTTCATATAATACGATTATTCATATTTGCATTGAATAATGCACAAATATGCAATTAATAGATGTCACGTACTATAAGGACTTTATTTATAAATGATAATTTGTTTCTTTAATATATTGAAAGCAACTTAAAAACACTGCTCTGTATTGAACAATTTGCAGGAGCCGCTGAAGTTATGGGCAAGTACTTGAATCATGAATATTAAAATTAAAACACATAGATATATCTATACGGAACTCTGCCATCGTCAAATGTCCTAATAGTGTACGTATTTGTATAAAGGCTTTGTTACACCGTACTCTTCAAAAGGTCGAGCGATGACTAACTTAATATTCCTCTATTTATATCCTTTTTTCTATTACTTGTGATAACTTTGTGTTACTATCGTTTAACTGCTGTTATGTAATTATGCTTTACTTTACATTACATGGTATATGTACATAAAACTATGGTTTGTAATGACTACTTTTAATAACGAAAGCCCTTAGCATATTTAAAGCAAACCCATACAACGATTGGTCTGTTTTGATGTATATAAGCTTTTTTACATAAACTAACATTTCATGTGAGTGATCTCTTTTTAATTAAGTGGACATCCGCCTTGGTATAAACCCTGAGATCTCAGAAACAATTGATTTTCGAAAACAATTTACATATCATATTCAGTCTGACATGTATGCTCCAGCCAATCAAGAGAAGTGGCCAAAGTGGCTGCTGTAGGCAGGTGGCCGCTGTACTAAGGTTACCACTTCTTAGATGGTAAGTAAGATATTAATATCATTCTCATTTAATGAAACAGACACCAAAAGCTTAGGAAAAAAAGTGTATACAAACATCACACAAGTATGTTTTTCATTATAAGAACCACACCAGCTTAGCACAATTTATCTTTAGTAAGTGTATTGTTTTATGACATAGATCGCTACTCTAACGTGAGGAACCTGCGTTAACACCTCGTTGTGAATCCGGTATTTATTAATCATATTGAATGTAAAACTGTCGTGTATTTTAAAAAGCCAAAACATGTGCCTATGTGTTGTATTTACAAATAATAATCATACACAAATATTCGAAAATTCTTCACCGTGTAAAGGTTTCTACATGTGAATGGATTTTTAATGTACACATAAATTTATCGACAATTGTGTACAATTCTAATTTCTTTGTTATTCTGCTCCCAATTCATCTGAACTTTTATTTTAGTTTATAATATCAACGCTTTATCTGGTAAAAACAATATGATAACAACGTTCATACAAGCTTTAATTATATTAAAGATATAGCACAAATAGTGCTTATTATTCTTGTTAAATTGCGATATGTGGCCATATGGCATGCGCCTAGCATCACCACACATGTGTACTGGTACCCACACCGATTTATGTTTTAAATAAAATAGTACTCGACCCTATTACAATTTACACTAATCTGCATTAAGATATTTTTATATTTATTTCCACGATATATTTTTACTTAACATAAACATTAGGTATGGACAGTTCGTTGCCTAAAGAGACAAGTTTGGATTGGTCCTATAACAACAAAATAACAACATCACCATGTTGCTTGAGCTCAAAGGCAAAGACCGACCTCAGGAATTGGTTCAAATATGAACAAACTTTCGAATTCGAAAGATTTGAGCCGGACACAACCATTTCGTAAGAGTTATTTAATGCTTGTGCAATACAATTCATTTCACAAATATTTTGAAAAAGCGTATTAAGCACCTTTGTAAACATCATTTAATCACGAATATGAATGTATGACATTGGCATCGCTGTCAAAATAAAATATAACATTACATGTCATCGACAAAATTGTAACTGTAACACTTAAACAGTATAAAAGAAAGTGTCATGACGTACGTAATATTTATATGTATTTAGTCTCCGCTAAAAATACAAGCAATGGGCATTCGCACCTCAAATTGTTCAACCCATCCGCTTGGAAACACAACACATGATACACATATTACTGAAGCAAAGGAGCTATGAAAACATAACATTTCAACACAAAGACAAATACTATTTATGTGCATTATGATAACAAATGGTCAAGACCCGCAATATTGACATTCTGTTCCTAGGTAACTAATAATGTTTATTGAATCTTAAGATTGTATCCGGTTTGTGACTGTACACTATGAGGAAAAACGCTAAAAAAAATAGTTCACTCTCTGACCAATACGTGATGTACACAGATACGGAATTGCTTTACAAAATTGTGTAAAGTTGAATGCCATTAAATATATTTCACAACCAAAATTCAATTACAACCGAATGGATTGCATGTAAAACAAGGCATTATAAATGGAATGGTGCTAAGCGATATCGTGGCAGATGTAAACACGGTAGAATTTGAATATTGCGCCTTCATTCAGCTATGGAAACCATCGCAACCGGTACCGAAAGGGACACGCCGATGAACAACGTTACAAACACTGCAATACAAACACAAGGGACGTTCATTCATAATAATGTGTATCATCAAACTTCTGAACAAATAATACCATTTTTTTAAGCTATATGACTATTATAAATACATTTATTGTAAATACTTCTTAAAATGTGAATTTCTGGCGATTGACATGCAATGCTTAAAATTTAACGTTTCAATGTGGTTACATTTGTTTTATTTATGATTGTGTTTTTAATGACGGATTCTATTGTTACTTGATCGTTTGCCTTTAAAAGAGAAGTTGTTTCGAATAGAGTCTACATTTAATAATATAAATATGTAATTTTGGCACCGTTAGAAGGCAAAACAAAGACACTTCCATATTCTTTTTTATTAAAGTTCTTTGGTGCTTCAACAAGATGTATAGATCGTAAAGACTTTTTACGCCAACATTATGATGGGATTTACCATAAAATGAAACAAAATCTCCAATGTGAAATAATACGACAAACACTATCAATAATAGTGGAATTTTGTCCGTAAAAGGTTGAATATTTTCACTTTATATGGCATCCGTTTTTCAGATAACGTAACCATTTCAATGTCTTATGTGTTATAGACTAATTCCTTTTTGAAAGTGTTGACCACGTTAATATCGATTAATAGTATTTATATGTATTTATGTACGAACACACGAGTTGTTCATTATGGCCTTAATGTGTATACAAAAAATGACAATGTACATGTACGAACTGCCAAGCAATTTTAATGTTACGGATGTTAGCATTCCAGTCGCATTGTTAGTTCATATACGTGATACATAATTAATAAATTCAGGTGGAATACATTCACATACTATTTGTTGACATTATTACAACCATAACATGTGCCCGCTATCGGTTAAAATCCAATACAAAGTGTGCATGCATTCATATTGCCAATTAATGAGTCAAATTCAAATAAAATGCCCAATTGTCATATTTATATAATCATACATTATTTTTACATGCGCCATTTGTTTGACATCTGGTGAAACTGTTTTTGCATATAAACCTCGCACGTGTATAGAGAGTTTCAACAATATCTCGTCTGTTCTTTTCGAGTTGTTGCAGGATTAAGTGTATTCTTCGTTTAAGCAACAGTCACATGACGTTTAACATATACATTTGGAGAAATAAATGGCAACGCATAGGTTTGTCAACATTTTAAATATATGTAAATTGTGTATCATATATAGGATGACGGACAAGCAGAGGAATGGGATGAGAGATCGTCAAATGGAGTAGCTAATTCAATACCAACTTTCGTGATCCTTTTTTATGTAGTTTTTGAGTGTGTACACTCACGATTTGTTCAAATTTTATTGAAAGTGACATGACCTTTGATAAAACACAATTTGTCTTGCATTATCCTCATTTCGCAATTTATACGGAAACCAAATTTCATCCATAGCACTTTACGAAAAATCGGACGGATATACGGACACTTCGACGGACGGACATGCGAAAGAACAAACGGCGGATAAACAGACATTGACCATTCGTCAATGTAGTCAAAACAGGAACTTGAAAACAGCGACAATATTATATTCATACGTTTTGATATATATCAATACGCATCGTTTGAGTTGTGAGTGGGCGTATACGCCATGGTGTTAACAAGCAAATATTTTGGCAAAACTTGCTTACACGTGTTGCATAGTATCTCGGACGTTTTGCAGGTCAGGTCGACGCAGTTCACCGACTCTTTGCCAGCCTCTCTGATCTGGTAGAGGAACGCTCCATACTCGGGCATGGATTCTTCGCAATGTCGGGTATCCCAACTCATTGTCGTCTGCACCAAGTGACGCTAATCGCCAAACGACTGTAAATACAAAAATCCCGGAGGTAAACCAAAATTGAATCATCTTTACGTCGAAATCCTTACATTTCATTTGAAATTAAACACCATATCCGATACCTTAGTCATTTCTGGGAAGAACAGTAATCGGGCGTCTTTAACGTCCTGTACCAAGTATATCCAAATAAGTGTATTTTGCTTATATTCTTTTTACCACACCATACCGGTTAATCTTTTACTTTATATTCATATTCATTCAATATATTATATTAAGAAATATAACATTACCAAAGATTACATCTAAATTATGTCTGAAATATATTCTCACATGTGAAACAATACTGTCAAACATTATATATAACTCCGATCAACGAATATGTTCAATTGCGACATGCACTCTTAATTTCGGAATATAACATCTTTCAATCGCCTTTAAATAAAATGACAAAACTTAATTGTACACTGCAAAGCTTTTAATTTATGGCTTGAAGGTTTTGATTTATCAAATTCAAAATGACACTGTGATGCAAGATTTCAAGATCGTCACAGGTCTTAAAATAGATACAATTAATCTTCTTATCCTATATACATTTACAAATCCTGTATTTATCAATATTGTACATTGTTGAATATATGCATGTTATCATATATGTGTCAGTCGTCTACACTAAAGCCTAAAGAAAAGCTCCAACTGAGAAGTACACACATTTTCTCTGGGGAAAAAAATGGAGAATTAAAGTTCGGTGCTTATCATACAAATACCGTTGTAAATATACGTGAGCCAATATAGGAATGCGTGTAGATTCATCTTAATGTCATAATTATTCTTGCTTGTTACATAATACATATATTGAGAAATTGGAACAAGATTGTTCGGTCTGATTTTAATATAATGTTGGCAAAAAGCGAGCAATCAAGTGATTTGTAATTTGAATTGCTAATCTACCAATCTGCTGTGAAATTCGAGACTGAATGTTATGCAGAATTGTATTTACATGTGTGATGTTGCATTGTCAATGAAACAATGAAAGAAATCTATATTCATATGACCTAAATTCAGCCGCGATATTTCGCGGACAGTGTACCATTATTTGATCAATTGATATCTCGCAAATTAGTCGTGTTATTATATGGCTGATAACTATACTGTTGTTGTTTTTTTACACCCTGCACAAACTCGTACATTAGGTTATCCATATTATGTGACAGCAGTCCGCGACAAGAGAAATCTATTGAACGCGTCTTTTTACCGCCTGTTGGAGGACGTTTAACGCTTTTCAGTCTATTTTCAACGAAACTCCAGGTGACACATTTAGACCGTTATAGCAATTTATAAATGGTGTGATTATCTGTTGCCAATCGATAATGTAAAAAACAAAAACAAAAAACATTTACGTTTTATAACTTTATCTAAAAGCGTGTATGTGCAATACGACGCTTGAAGATTTGTCGATCGTAAAAGCAACAAAGAAGTTGTACACAAACTCATACCACGCGTGCATCACACGTGTTACACAATAACCACATCAACTATTACGGACGTTTGCTTTTCTACAAAATTACCCCATCAAAAATTATAGTTATAATATAAGTAGTTTTGTGACGAATTGATGAAGGCTTTAATGACCTCTAACCCCTTGAAGCCTACGGGGACTTTCATTGACCCGTATTCGAAAATTGGTGCGGATTCCTTAAGCTTTCAGCTTTTATTATACGAGATAAATCAGAGTTCGATCAGAGCAATACGTTAACATTAATAATAGTGTGCAACCAGGACACGGCCGTTCATCACTGGCGCCACCCCTCTTTTAGTAATGCATTAATAAACAAGTCATTGATACGTCCGAGGTGGCGCTAAAGACCGGCAGATTTTGTATAACGATATAAATATCAAACCTACCCACCCTTTAGATTTTCCCATCGTTTTGTAAACACTTTTGGAAAAAGCTTCATCTCGGATGTATCACGGGCTCGTTTATTAAAGAATCTCCAAAATACAATGGCTCCGGTGATTAACGGCCGTGAGGAATGGATGCTTATTTTGGAAAATATTCGATGAGATTAAATGTTAATGTGTTCTTGAGACTTTTTGTTTAAGACTTCGTTTGATGATAATTCATCGAATAGTTGATCAATTTAAAATAAAATGTCTACGAGGTATAAAAATATAACGTGTTATTTGACATTGCAAATTGTTACGTTATCCAATGATAAATAATCTAGAAAGTATGATAGATATGTTGCGTCATAATTGTCTTGGGCTGTACATACCAAATAATAGTGATGCAATACACATTTAAACAAATGAACATTTGTTTAGTTAATTGTTTATTTCTATCTGTTATTTCGTTTATTATTGAGGCCCATAATTTTGTTGTATTGTTATGTTTATTTAAACAAATAAAATAAAGCAAATGTTTGATTTTTCGAATTATAGTGTTTGTCCCTCTTAAACACCAATAAATAAAGTCGTGGTCAGTAATATATCATACGCTGTAGTTTGTTGCGCACATGTATGATTCGCCTAGCGAAATTCGAAATTTCTTTTACGTATCATTTCATTTCTTTAATTAACTAATGTTTAGTTTGCAGATTGTTGTAACTTTTGCCCAGTTTATATATGGTTGTTTTAATACAAACTGTTTATGCCGTATCAGAAAAATAAACATAATTATACAGGTATGTTCCGTATAACTACTATCAATTCAATGAGGAACGGTTAACACATTTAATCATATAAAAACGTTGTTGTCGACTCTAAGAGCTCTGTGAGGAGAAAAAAATATGAAAGTTAACAGAATAACAAATACCGATTTATCAATTGATCATCAATTATTGATTTAACATGTTATTTGTTTTCAAGTTTCTCTTGACTAAAGACATATTCTGCCCAGGTCTTGCCTTCAAATGAAATGTTTAGGTTTTATAACAGAATACATAAGTCTTTTAGCCCATGAGTACACATACATATAATGCACAATGTGGTCAACAGTGGTCAATGACATACAGGCATATAAATATACTAGTTTAAGCAATATAAATGTTAAATTTATAATGAAAGAATTGGCAACTCTAATATATGCATATTCAAAATAAACAGCTATTTTTAACATTTATATATAAAAATAGCTGTTTATTTTGAATATATATATTTATATATATATAGCTTTTATTGTTATAACCTAAAAAAGACAGTTATATATGAAGAGAGACTATTGATAATATAATTCAGTTCTCAATTTAGCCGCCTTAAAAATAAATGTTGCAATGTTGTTAATTGTTTTAGCGTTGTCATTTTGTAGCAGTTCGATAAATTGATCAATTATACCTTGCAAGACAAATGTATTACCAACTGTTCCCATGTTTTTCAGAATTTTGGCTTGAGCTTCTATGTAAACATTATATCCTCCCCTAAACACTTAATCAATTTAAAAAAAAAAAAAAAAAATAANAAACACAACCAGGCCGAATGTTATTCCCGATCAGACAGAAATTCTGAGAACTTTAGCAAAGTCAGTACGATCATAATCAAGGGCTCTCTAAGAGCCAATAGAGCAAAATCAGCCGCATCACTTCTGTTTGTCAGTATGAGAGTTCAATTATTATGTGCTGTTGGTGAATGCTATTGATAGCGTATTATTATTATTATTATTATTAGTAATGCTGTGTTTTTAACGAACCATAATCGACCATTGTATCAACATTTTTACAAACGACGCCCTTAAAAAGTCACGATCAAGACAATAGTTAACGCCTGAAGAAAATTGACATATATCTGTGCTGTCTTGCTTTCACACACAATCTTGGCGGAGTGTCTGAATTTAATTCCCTATGGAAGTACATTCTGCTAATGGTTTATTTTCGCAATATCAAATTGTGGCCATGCTGATGGGGGATATTAATTGCATTCTAGGAGTAATTTCGCGAGCGACACATGTTCCCGTAGGGCGACATCTTGCTAAACTGTTTCGAGCTGTGCTCACTTGCTTTGCTGCCGAAGTCCAAAAGCAACGTCGCTCAGTTGAAGTCAAGGAAAACAATAAGATCGCAAGGATTCGAAGTAGAATAACGCGCAAAGAAAACCAATTACTTAAATTCAATTTTAAAGGGTGTTTTTTTAAACAGATCTCAGTATTGAATACCAAATGTCCTTTGAGACGGGTAATGTCATCCAGATAAAATGCCACAGAAATAATGTATGGCTGAATGACACGAAATGCATTCACGAATAAATTGATTTAGAATAAAATTATATGCGAGGTATATAATAAAACTCCAACTGATACTTATACGAATACAGCTATATTTTTTCCTCTAATAAATTTCTTTACTTTGTCAAAATTGATAATATAAAATTAGGGCAAAATAAGCATTTTGTCTATTGCAAATAAACCCTCGTATCAATATTCCATTTCGCTAAAATATACAGATGATCCTCTAGCAGGTCATTTAAATGGATATAACTGTAATCCCTTAAGAAAACATAATACTAACTTCATGGATTCATTAATATATATTTGCATCAGTTATTGTAAATTTTATTTTATAATAAGCATAATTTTTAAATAACAGGGTCATATGAGAATGGCAGATGGTTTGCAAGTACAAAACAATAAAACTCAATTCCCAGATAGCCACCAGATAACCTGTTAATATGATTTTCGGTTTTAAGACAGAAAGTCGGTCGGAGTTAACGAACTATTATTGTAAACGTAATGAGGTCAGGGTAACACCTGTTTCCAATACCAATTAAATTAGTCATACTGCTTGAGTATGACGTAAACCAGGAAAAAGGTTAAAACAACTTGCTATAAAAGGGAACACCTGTTAATAATTCACCAACGAACTAGCTTACGGATATTCCGGAGATTGTCGATTTATCACGATCAAAGCCTCCAAAAATACTGCTATTTAATGCTATGTTTGCCTGTACAAAATTGTCTTGTATTTGCAGGTATGTAGTGGTCTACATTTTGGATATTTATTTTGTTGTTTGTATTATTTTACTAAGTGCGGCAATTAATAGTAAAGGAATAATAGAAAGTGTATTTGGATTTAATTATAATAATTGATTATATTATATTGTTAATTCTAAAGCATTATTTGGTATGTAAACAATTACGTTTAATTTATAATTACTAGACCGCAGACTCATATTATATACCAGGTACTAAAATATATATTTATTATGGTTTGTTATTTACGTCAATGGAAATTACTGTGGAAATTTTTATTACAAATTTTACATAAGATACTTTTATAAACTGTGCATGCATATGCATATGTAAACTATTTTAATATATATTTGAGTACAAACATTGTCTTGTATTTGCAGAAAATAAACTTTGGATCACCTTAGACAAGATCGTTGGGTTTGAATTAATTTCATCAACAAACCAGGCAAGGAATATATGTAATAATTAACGCTGAACGCAGCAATAGAAATAACATTTAATAAATAAGTAAGAGTAACATTCAGAGTACGGAATAAATAATGAAATATCCTAAAATCACCCGAAAGATCCCGAGTAAGAAATAAACATTAATCAATCATACATTTTACGGTATGATATAACTGTCCTTTTTATGAATGAGAAGACTTTTTCCATTCGGCAAAACATGTCAAACAATGCGAAGTTTTTAAAATTCTTATTTCTCCGCGCTGAAATGAATTTTTCACGCATGTATGTGACCGATAAATTCCGATAAATTCGCATACGGTTGTTTCATTTCAGAAAATAAAGGGTATGATTTGACACGTTTCCGGCCATACCCGTTAGCCCATCAGATTATGAGGAAGTAACATGGAGAGAGTTCTCTTGTCATCATTAGGAGACTATCATAACAAACGCGGACACTTGTACGGCATTACTGCGCTAATCAGTAATTGCCGAGCACGATCCGAGATAACAAAACAACATATACATGAAAGTAAATAGTAACAAAACAGTCAAACTACATTTTATTTCCACTATATCTGCTGTTGCTTTTGGTTATAAGCGCTGCTTGACACACCAGCTATCGGATTAGTGACAAAATGATTTTATAACCCCGTCTTGGATTAAAACACGTAACATAGAAATAATATTGAATAACTTTGCTTTGAAATTCAATTTTCTAAGATTGCTGCATGGCGGGCTTGAAATAATTACCGACGTATTTCCACTGTAGAATATTTTTCACCAAAGCACAAAGAAATTACTGACATATAAATCATTCGATTCCAAGAATTCAAAGATTTTTTTATTTTCGTAGGGCTAATCATATTTATGTAGAATATTGAATTGTATGTATAATTTCTTGGCAGTATAGCTTCAAAGTTTATAGTTACATTGCCGACTGATTTATGCTTGTTTAACCTGTTGAGATATTCAATTTCAGATAAAAAATAATGTTACATACGTGAATCATGAACATTGACATATAAACAAATACATATCTATACGGAATAATGCTCTGGTCAATTGTTCTTCTAGTATATGTATTCGTATGAACGTTTTGAAATGTCCTTTTCGACCAAAGGCTGAGCGATTGACCAACTTAATAGTCCTTTATTTATATACCTTTATAAAAATACATGACAATTTTATTAATTACTTTTGATAACTAAGTGTTACTATTGTTGAACTACTGTTATGTAATTATGTTTTACTCTACATTGCTTTATTTGTACATAAATATATTGTTTGTAATTACTATTTTAAATAAAGTCCTTAGCATATTTAAAGCAAACTTATACAACATTTTGTTTATTTTTGTTGTGCTTAAGCTGAGTTTTATATATAGTAGCATTTCAGGCGAGTGATCTTTTGTTCTCATTTAATACACTGCCGCCTTGCTTAACGCCCTGAGATATCAGATACAATTGATTTTAAGCAACAGTGTACATATCGTATTCAGCCCAACATGTGTACAGCAGCAAGTTAAGAGAAGTGGCTAATGTGGCCGCTGTGGGCAGATTGCTTCTGTACTTCGGTTACCACTTTTTAGATGGTTGGTCAGATGATAGTATTATTCTCATTCAAAGAAACAGACACCAAAACCTTAGAAAAAATATAGTTGTTCCAATATCACACACGCATGTTTTTCATTAAAAGAACCACAACAGCTTAGCAAAATTTAACTTAAATATGTCAATTGTCTGATGGTGAATATTGCTACTGTAACGTGAGGAACCTGCGTTAACACCTCATTGTGAATCCCTAATTGATTAATTTTAAATTGACGTGAATTTTGCAAATCCAAACAAATCTGCGTATTTGTTATATGAATAAGTGTGCACAAAATAGTTGAAATGTATCCACAGTGTAAAGGTTCCTATGCGTGAATGGCTTTTTACTGTACACATTTGTGTTATTGACAATCGTGTAAAAATTATAATTGCTTTGATATGCTGCTATTAGTTATTCTGAACTTTTATTCTAGTTTGTTATTCATCTTCGTTTTATCTGGTCAACACAATATGATAAGAACATATGTACCAGCTTTCATAATATTTAAGTTATAGCAAAAATAGTTCTTATAACTCCTGTTACCTAGCGATATTTGTCCATATGACATGCGCTGAGTATCACCAATCTTGTGTTGAAGTACCCATACCGATTTTATTTTTAAAAAAGTATTTAAACTTATAAAACTAAACAATAATCTGCATCAACCTGGTTTTATATTTATTTCCACGATATATCTTTACTGAACATACACATTAGATATGGGCAGTTCGTTGCCTAAAAGAGACAAGTTTAGATTGGTCCAATAACAACATAACATCAAAACAACAACATCAATTACCGTAAACAACAAAGCGATCATGTTGCTTGAGATCAAAGGCATAGACCGACCTTAGGATGTGGTGAAAATATGCACAATCTTTCGAATTCTAAAGACTTGAGACAACCATTTCGTAAGAGTACTTTAATGCTTGTACAATACAATTCATTTCGAAAATATTTGGAAAAAGCTTATTAAGCACCTTTGTAAACATCATGAAATCACGAATATGAACACAGGAGATTGACATAGCTGTCACAATAAATATAACATAATATGTCATCGAAACAATTGTAACTTTAACACTTCAAAATGGTAAAAGAAAGTATCATAACGTAAGTAATACGTGTATGTTGTCTCTTTTTAAAATACAAAGCAATTGGCAATCACACCTAAAATTGTTCAACCTATAAGCTTGGAAACACAACAAATGATACACATTTTACTGAAGCAAAGGAGAAGAGAAGCTATAGAAAACATAGCATTTCAACACAAAGACAGAGACTATAAATGTGCAGTATGATAACAAATGGCCAGACTTACCCGCAACACTGACATTATTTTGGTAGGTAACTTATATTGTTCATTGAATCTTAAGGTTATCAGGTGTGTGACTGTACACTATAAGGACACACACTATCAACGAACTTCACTCTCTGACCTATACGTGATGTACAAAAATACAGAATTGCTTTTCGAAATCGTGTAAAGTTGAACGCCATTAAATATGATTCGCAACCAACATCCAATTACAACCGAATGGATTGCATGTAAAAAGAGGCATTATAAATGGAATGGTGCAAAGCGATATAGTGGCAGATGTAAAACGGTAGAATTTGATTTCAGCATATTTCAAATTCAATATTTAATATAAATAATTCGAAAGATAAATTATTGTTTAAAAAAATATTACATGCAACAACTTTACCTGCTTTCAACATCTAATATCAAATGGCATGAAACAAGTTGTTATTTGTTCTGTTAAATTATCACCGATTCACTTATTTATCTTATGTACATGTAAACAAACATTAAACATTTTTAACATCCATATTAAATTGTATTCAAGTATATATTTGTACTCGGTAACAGTTAATAACTTTTTTATTTTTGTGTTAAATTAAACAAACGCAAGATTGACTTTCAGGTTTAGTAACTTTTGAATTGCTCTTAAAATTCACCTTACAATTATATTACAATGGATATAAGACAAAATAGCACCATGTGGTTAAAATCATATATATGGACAATAACAATATACACTGGACCGTATAAACACAAGTACCTTTCATTATGGGACCGCAAAAACGTCGATATACAATATGTCAATAATTAACTTCTATAAATCCATTCCTGACAAATTGTGTTGTTATTTCGACACATTGCCTCAACCCGCAAATTAAATTATCCATGTTTTATCACATCGGTCCGCGCCAAGATTGGTACTCAATACTTAATACAGCTTATTCTTGGTGAGATACTATTGTGCCAAGATTGGTACATTGATTGTGTCTTTTTACTGTCCGCATGATGAAGCGTTGATCGCATCACCGTCTACTTACAACGATAACCCATGTGACACATATAAACCGTGTTCACAATCGATCGAGACCTATGGCGTTATATTCTGCTTGAAAATCGAGGTGTTCTTTGTTGTATTGTTTGCTAAAATGATGAATGTTTTTATCCCTTGTTATTTCAATAGCAACGTTTCGTCACATAAGACTGCCGTTTTCTTCAAACGTATTCGATGAATGTATCGCTTATTGATTTGTTTTATACACATTTTTAATGTCGTTTCCAAACATAAATCAGATGAAAAAAGTTCTGTTTATAGCTCCTGAAGCTATAGCAAACGATTCTGTTATTGTCATTTAATAATCTTCAGAGAGGCTTGTGTTAATCCCTAAGATGTGTATTTAATACTAGATGTGGGATGTGGTTGTACTATAATGAATCTATAACAAAACAACAAGAAAGTGTAGTTTTTTGCTTATTTTAACATTTCTAAGACAAATGTTTCACTAATAGTTCATAACCGTCACATATTAAAAATTATGTAACGCGTCATGTGAAAACCTGTCTTAATGACATTTACAACGTCATCAATAAAATTGCGAAATGACGTCATGTGTTTTTGTGGACATTTGAACATGTTTTACGCGCACAGTTGTTTGTATTTTGTTTAATTCAAACTGGATTTTCGGTTATATGGACCAAGAGCTAGATGTAAGTATATTTGCCATTTTCAGCTTAATCAATTGCTAATTATGACACTGTCTTTATTTATCGCCTGCCTTACTATAATTTACATAACTTATTACAACCCTATAATTTGTCTGAGACAGCATTGACCTTGTCGAATATGTTCAATTTTAATTTTCCAAAAAAAATTATACTAGTTTGGTGTTGTATTATAAAAAAAACTGTTACTGTTAATAGCATGCATTATGTTTTAAAGTGATACGACTTATTTTATTTATGATGGTTTAGTTAACTTGCTCTTATATTCAGCCATTTTGTTTTCTCTTTCACCGCTGCAAAGTGTATGCCAGGGGCGTAGCAATACGAACAAATAAAAACAAACTGTACGGCTTTAAAACACACATTGCTTAAACAAATTGCATGTTGTTATCAACAAACGTTATTTTTTACTTTATAGCAATATTTTATGTGTGTATATTTTAACAGAAAACCTCATTCCATATGCAGTTTACAACAACGATTTAACTCGACGTTATGTAACAACGATTAGCTACGCTACCGAAACCCGTACTGCATTACGTCATCCAGTTCACGGCTTCTTAGAAATTTGCCTTACTTTGTTTTTGATATGACAGTGTTTATAAGTGTGGCAATAATAAAGCGTATAAACATATTTTCATATTCAAATTAAGGTAGAAGATGTAGTGATTTAGTGTATAAAAATTGATAAAAACACGCGGCCAATTTATAGAAATTGGAAGCTTTAATATTCTACTCAACGGAATAAATCAATAATAAATAAATTCATTTCCTTCTGTTTAATCGATCTAGATTTTCGTACGTTATTAATACGATAATAAATGTGTTTTCCATAAATACTTGATTTTGACACATTGAAGTCCCTAACTCTATACGAATTAAGAATTCTGGAAACAATTAATGCACTTCAATGCTCGCCAATGTTTAAACAAATGTGTCGTTTTCTGAGAAAACTGGGCATAATGCATGTGCGTAAAGTGTCGACCCAGATTAGCCTGTGCACAGGCTAATCAGGGACGACACTTTCCGCTTTTATGACTTTTTTCGTTAAAATGAAGAATCTTCTTAGCAAAAATCCAATTTAGGCGGAAAAGTGTCGTCCCTGATTAGCCTGTGCTAAACGTTATTTGATTTTTTTAGGAACTTGAGAGTCTCTACTCTGAGCATTTTGGTAGAACGTCGGTTTCCACCCCGTACGCGTCACAGACTCTTAGTGACTCAGACCATGAAAGAGACGAGTCGTGCTCTGAGAGCACAGAGTCCTTTGTTTCCCGTGCTCGATCAGCTCTGATACAAGTCAGCCAGGAAGATGAAAGCAGTGACAGTGCTCCCGAGCAAGTAATACACGATTGTGACGAACTTGCCTCTCTTCACAAGTTCATGCACGGATGTGGATGCAAAAAGCACTGTGAGAAACACTTTTCTCTTGGCCAAATTCAATCAAGAACATGTTTTTACTATGCGAGAACTTATTAAAGAAGAAAAGGAGCATTTCCTTATGGGTGTTTTAACTGACGCTAAATCTGAAACAACAAAAAGAGGGAAGAAGAGACAACGGGACAGGAAGCACTTTTATGTTAAAGGGAAAACCGTTTGCAAAACGACGTTCATGATTTTCTACGACATAAAGAAGACTGCTTTGTCAAATTTAATTCATCACATGTCTGAACATGGACTGACGCCTCGAGTGCATGAAAACAAGGGTCGACGTCCAAAAAATTCCCTTAACCTGGAAAATGTTCAGCGCGTCGTGCACTTCCTGCTGAACATGTCTGATAATGTTACCGATAGTTACTTATGAACAGTTGAAATGCTTTATAAACCAGAAAACACGAAAATATTAACTTGTGAAACAATGTTATAAACGCCGATAATACGCGACGTCAACGACGTCGTATTAAAGAAATTATTTCGGTAGTGTGGTATTAAAGATTTCAATTCCGCATAGTATTTGTTCCTTCACTGTCAAAAGAGTTGCAGGTTTGAAACCAGGGGAAAAACATCTATAAGAAAATGATAAAAAGAAAAAATCGAAAATTTTGTCATTAAGTCGGGTTTTCACAGGACGCGAAACATTAATATATTTTCTGATAGTGTGAGAAATTCTTACCTTTAAATCAAATTATTGTGAACCATGCTTTCACAAAAAGAATATTTTTCGCCATAAAATATATTTTTTCTTTGACTCTTATAGCGTGTTTTTATGTAAAATAGATGTTTATTAAGACATGTTAAACGAGTTGTCTTAACGTTGGCTTTCGCCTCGAAAATTAGTGTGTTAGACTTTATCGTAAACATGTGTTATATTATTATCTCCAAAGAACACTTAATTAGTAAAATTAGAACAGAACGTAACATATTGCAATTCGAACGTTTAATGGGTCTTCTCTAAATAGTATGGCATATTTAAAGACTGCAGAATCGTTAATTGATTTTATTTTTTTAATTAATGCACTTTTTGTTGACTATGGTGATCCGATTTCTTGAAAATATTGAAGCCTGTGTACACAATACTTAATACAGCTTATTGTTGGAAAGATACTATTGTGCCAAGATTGGTACATTGATTGTGTCTTTTTACTGTCCGCATGATGAAGCGTTGATCGCATCACCGTCTACTTACAACGATAACCCATGTGACACATATAAACCGTGTTCACAATCGATCGAGACCTATGGCGTTATATTCTGCTTGAAAATCGAGGTGTTCTTTGTTGTATTGTTTGCTAAAATGATGAATGTTTTTATCCCTGGTTATTTCAATAGCAACGTTTCATCACATACGACTGCCGTTTTCTTCAAACGTATTCGATGAATGTATTGATTATTGATTGGTTTTATACACATTTTTAATGTCGTTTCCAAACATAAATCAGATGAAAAAAGTCCTGTTTATAGCTCCTGAAGCTATAGCAAACGATTCTGTTATTGTCTTTTAATAATCTTCAGAGAGGCTTGTGTTAATCCCTTAGATGTGTATTTAATACTAGATGTGGGATGTGGTTGTACTATAATGAATCTATAACAAAACAACAAGATAGTGTACTTTTTTGCTTATTTAAACATTTCTAAGACAAATGTTTCACATAACCGTCAGAGATTAAAATATATTTTCTGATAGTGTGAGAAATTCTTACCTTTAAATCAAATTATTGTGAACCATGCTTTCACAAAAAGCATATTTTTCGCCATAAAATAGATTTTTCCTTTGACTCTAATAGCGTGTTTTTATGTAAAATAGATGTTTATGAAGACATGTTAAACGAGTTGTCTTAACGTTGGCTTTCGCCTCGAAAATTAGTGTGTTAGACTTTATCGTAAACATGTGTTATATTATTATCTCCAAAGAACACTTAATTAGTAAAATTAGAACAGAACGTAACATATTGCAATTCGAACGTTTAATGGGTCTTCTCTAAATAGTATGGCATATTTAAAGACTGCAGAATCGTTAATTGATTTTATTTATTTAATTAATGCACTTTTTGTTGACTTTGGTGATCCGATTTCTTGAAAACATTGAAGCCTGTGTACACAATACTTAATACAGCTTATTGTTGGTGAGATACTATTGTTTTGAAACCAATAGATGTAACATGTGCATATTTTCTTCTTACCACGGCCTAATGTTTAACCTCGTGCGTAGGGTCCCTTTGTCAAAAGTAAAGGTCACTCTATTAAGTGAAAAGTAATAATTGTAACTGTACTCAGTCTGGTCAGTATTTAAACTTACCAATCACATATTTTAATACAACTTGACACAACCATTACAAATGTTACTCTAAATGCGACTGTGAAGTAATATACATTAACCAGGTCTGACGGTTAAATGTTAAAGTCGCAATTAAAGTCAATTAAAGGCAAAAAGTGAAAATCACTTAGTTGGTTTGGTTTGTCATTTCAGACTATAAAATCTTAAGTATAATGTCGGAGAATGTTATTTGTAATTATTATGTCTGGTTTAAGTCACAAGCAATACCCCGTTGTATACAGTTGCAATTTTATTAACGACGCACTTCAACATCCCACTTTCAGGTCAACCTATAATGCCTAACATCAGTGACATATATTTCTTTGCCTTGCGTCCACCTACAATCTGATCCGTGTGTCTGTATATAATGCCTTACGTTATGGTTTCGTTTCGAAATATCAAAGTGTTGCCTAGCTGAAAGGAAAATATTAACTGCGTTCCTGATGTACTCACGCATGCGCGATGTGTTCTTTTAGGGCAATATCTCCCGATTGTTCAGAGCTTTGCTCATTTGTTTTTTAGCCGCAGAAGTCCCAAGACAGCGTTGCTTAATCGATGTCAAAGATAACTGCAAGATGACGGCGATTGAAAGTAATGTGAGAAAAAAAAAACTAATTATAAAATTAATTTCCAAATAATACTATAAAAAGGAAGAGCTTAGAGTTGACTTCCAAATACTTTTGGGGACAGTAAATGCGATCCAGATACACTTCGCGTCGACAGGAATAGTAAATGATTTCAACGAAAATCTTAATTGAGCATGCCATTATTTGCGGGGGTTGATAAAACATGTTATTCTAAATCCAATACCTACACTTCAACAGCTTCTGCTACTTATACAAGCATTGGCTTCACTTTTGTATAACACAGGATCTAAAATAAGCACAACAATTAGCATTTTGCCACGTGTTCGTAAGAAACAAATACACATTCCATTTAGCTAACCTTATTTACGTCCTCATCGACAATATTACTATTTTTAATTATGTTTCACATTTGGCAAATGCTCCATTCCGGAACAAAATACATCGGCTATAAAACAGTGACATCCATTGCATGCATTTATATGTTATAATACACAACGCCGCAGAAACAATTGTTCCATCATTGTATGTATCATATTAATATGCGCATGTGTTGCTAAGAGACGTACGATGCTTCGAAAATTGACAAAATATTTTCCAAATGATATTATTGGAAATGTTCATGTAACCGTGAACATCAGATGTCAAATATATTACCTTTTTTGGACAACATACCAACATTAAATATGTTGGTTGCAATGTATAAATAACGTTTATTAGGACAGCGAAGGCGAAAGAATGCAGCATACATCCATAGAGACATCTATCATACAGGCTTTGCAAATTATGTATAACAATAATAGTTAAGAGCTTAATGCCAGGTGCCCAAAAGCAAAGCAAGTTTTCTTTATTACACTTTATACTGACATATTTTATTAGCATGATTTGTGTCCATAAGTTCGGAATAGAAAAGGAATAACTGCTCGATCAATCCCAACTACTTGACAATCAGGCTGTTACGGAGTTTAGTTTAAAGATTTAATTAACACACACATTTCCTCTCTAATAATAGCATGATTTATTTTCGGTGTTTGACATAATTCTTGAAATGAAATGTAAAAAACATAATTATATATGTATTCAAGTTTCATTTACAACAGATCCATAATTAACTTACCATAATTTTAGTATGATCCTGAAACATCTCGCTAGTGGTCATCCTGAACCGGAAAACGATAAACTTGTTTTGTTAACTTCAGACCTGTTTATCTAACGCTTGTGTTTTGTTGAAATGTTGCGTCGAAAAAGTTTATTTCACCCTTATGTTCATATAAGCTAAATTTAAACTCAAGACAAGCGTATTTGAAACATGATATGGGCATTTTTTCCGGTTTTGAAGCATCATAACAATTACAAAAAGTCGTAGTATGAAACATGATACTTTTTACACGAACATTAATTTTGTACGGTTCATCCTTTAGGTACTTTGTTGTTTATAAAATTGCAGAAACCCCTTTTGATGTATTTAATTTGTTACATAAAATAGATATCATACACGATATTATATATGTAAAACAAATGTATTTTAACTTAGTGACCGAGATTACAACGTTCGTCTATCAGTGAAAAGGCAGAAAGTATTTCATTACAGATGTATGACTGTCCTTACACAGTTTGTAATACGAAAGAGTGTTAAGCATGACTCAAAGGTAAACTAAAATTGCAAAGGCAAATCGGTTTATCTCAATGAGCATAACCTATATAAAACTGTAACCAACATGTTATATTTTAAATTTGAACTAATATCAAACCCTATTATAAAATGTGCAGATCTTATAGCAAGTCATTTAAATGGATATGACTGTTTGTGATTTTATGAATGAGAAGACTTTGTCAATGCAGCTTAAACATGACAAACAGAGTGATGCTTTTGAAATTCATATTGCTCCACGATGCAATTAATTGCTCACTCATAAATGTATCTGATAAATTCTGATAAATTCCGATAAATTCGCAAACGTTTGTTTCGTTTTAGAAAATAAATGGTATGATTTGACACGTATCTGGTCAGACACCGTATATCAATCACCAGGACCTTTTCCCTACTCGGCAGATGAAGTAACATGGAATTAGTTCTCTTGTTATCATCAGGAGACTATCATTCCATTGCTGACACTTCTACGGGATTAATGCGCTAATCAATAAATGCAAAAAACGACCCTTCCGAGATAATCAAACAATAAAAGAATATATAAATGAGAAGTCCTAAATACAAACAGTAAAGCTACGTTTTATTTCAACTAGTATGTACAATTTGGATTTGTGTGTATCAGTTCTTTGCAATATAGCTTCAGAGTCCAAATTCACAGTGCACGCGGATTTACGGTTGTTCAACCTGTTCACATTCCAAGGTATAATATGCACATGTGCATAAAAAGGGTTTTGCAAACAAGGCACAACAACAGAAACAAAAGGTATCATTTATATCGCTTCACACTGTCAAGCTGTTTTAAAAAAATCTAACATTAATGAAAAGGCATTAATAGGTAAACTAAACTCCATGCTCACAATATTAGGCGTATCAGTGTCAGTCACATGTCACTCGTGTGATTGCCAGGCGTGTGATTGCAAGGCATGTGATTGCCAGGCGCGTGATTGCCAGGCGTGTGATTGACATTAGTGTGATTTTCGGGCTTGTGATTGGAATTCGTGTGAGTGTAAGACGTGTGATTGCAATTCGTGTGATTGTCGGGCTTGTTATTGGCATTCCTGTGATTGTCATATGTGTGCTTGTCAGACGTGTGCTTGTCAGACATGTGATTATCAGACAAGTGATTGTCATACGGGTGATTGTCAGGCTTGTGATTATCAGACATGTGATAGTCAGGTGTGTGATAGTCAGACGTGTGATTGTCATATATGTGATTGTCAGACGTGTGGTTATCTAGCATGTGCTTATCAGATATGTGAATGTCATTCGTTTGATGGCAAGACGTTTAATTGTCATGTGTGTTATAGTCTGACGTGTGATTGTCAGACATGTGATTATCAGACATGCGATTGTCAGACATGTGATTGTCAGACATGCGATTGTCAAACGTTGGATAGTCATGTATGTAATAGTCAGACGTGTGATTGTCAGACATATAATTGCCTGACATGCGATTGTCAGACATGTGATTGTCAGACTTGTGATTGTAAGACATGTGATTGTAAGACATGTGATTGTCAGACATGTGATTGTCAGACATGCGATTGTCAAACGGGTGATCGTCAGGCTTGTGATTGTTAGGCATGTGATTTTCTAACATGTGATTATCAGACATGTGATTAATTCGTTTGATGGCTAGTCGTTTTATTGTCATGTGTGTGATAATCAGACGTTGTGATCGTAAGACATAGGATTGTCGAACATGTGATTTTGAGACGTGAGATTGTATTTCGGGTTATATCATTCTTATTATTGTCAACCGTGAAATTGTCAGTCGTGTGATTGTCAGCCGTGTGATTGTAAACCGTGTGATTGGCAGCAGTTTGATTTTCAACCGTATTATTGTCAGCCGTGTGATTATCAGCCGTGTGTTTGGCAGCCGTATGCTTGGCAGCCGTATGCTTGGCAGCCGTGTGATTGGCAGTCATGTGATTGTATTTCGGGTTATTGTCATTCGTGCGATAGCTAGGCATGAGATTGTCAGCCGTGTGATTGTCAGCCGTGTGATTGTCAGCCGTGTAATTGTCAGCCGTGTTATTGTAAGCCGTGTGATTGTAAGGCGTGTGATTATCTTTGGGTGATTGTCATTCGTGTGATTGTCAGCCGTGTGATTGTCTTTCGAGTGATTATTAGGGGTCTGATAGTCAGCCGTGTGATTGTCAGCCGTCATTCGTGTGATGGCTAGGCGTGTGATTGTCAGCCGTACGATTGTCAGGCGTGTTTTCTAAGGCGGAAATAAGTAATACAGGCGCAAACAAAGAATATGCGACTTGTTATTCTATTGCTGGTAACTGACACTTGCCGTTGTTATTCCGACACTTTGCCTCACACCTAAATTAATTTTTCTATGTTTTTCTCACATCGGTCCGCGCCAAGATTGGTATATTGATTGTGTCTTTCACCGTCCGCATAAAGAAGCGTTAATCGCATCACCGTCTTTTAAAAACGATAGCCCATGTGGCACATTTAAACCGTATTGACAATCAATTGAAACCGTCTATGGCGTAATAATCTGTTTGAAAATGGAGGTGTTCTTTCTTGAAGTGTTGCTAAAGTAATGAATGCTTTCATCCTTGTATATTTCAATAACAACGTTTCGTCACATAAGACTGCCGTTTTTCTTCAAACGTATTCGATGAATGTTTGGATTATTGATTGCTTTTATACAAACGATTAATGTCGTTTCCAAAAATAAGTTCGCTAATACATTTGCTGTTTATAGCTGCTGAAACTATAGCGAATGATAATATTATTGTGTTTTAACCGTCATCAGGGAGGCTTTTGTTAATCCCTTAGATGTTTATTTAAAACTGTCGTTTGTGGATGTGTTTGCACTATAATGAATCTTTGGGGAAACAAAAGGTATAGTACTGTTGTGTCATTCTGGACATATCTAAGACACACCCATAGATGCTATATGTTCATTTTTTCTTATTACAATGGCCTAATGTATAAGCCTCATTCTCGGATCCCTTGGTCAAATGTCAAGGTCACTTATATAAATGAAACGCCAAAATTGTAACTGCATTGGTCTGTTTTTATACTTTCCAGTCACATTTTTTTTTAACTTGACACAAATATAACAAATGTTACTCTTAATGCGACTTCTTGAAGTGATACACATTAAATAGGTCTGACTGTTAAATGTAAATGTCGAAATTAAAGTCAATTAAAGGCAAAAAGTGAAAATCAGTTGTTTGGTTTGTCGTTGCGAACTACATAATCTTAAGTATAATGACGAGGAATGTTATTTGTTATTATTATGTCTTGTTTACGTAACGAGCAAGACCCGGTTTTATACAGTTGCATTTTTATTAACGACGCATTAAACAGCCCGCCTAGTATCAGTTCAACTTCTGATGTCTAACAGCAGTGACATATATTCCTTTGCCTTGCATCAACCAACAATCTTAGCGGTGTGTCTGGATTTAATACCAAACGTAACTGCATCTGAGCAATGGTTTCTGCATCTGAGCAATGGTTTCTTTTCGAAATATCAAAATGTTGCCCTGCAGAAAGGATAATATTAACTGCGTTTCTGGTGTAATTGCGCATGCGACATGTTTTCTTTGAGGGCAGCATCTCGCCCGATTGTTCAGAGATTTGCTCATTTGCTTTTTAGCCGTAGAAATCCCGATGCAGCATTGCGTAATCGACGTCAAAGATTACATCTAGATCAAGGAGATTGCAAGTAATGTGACAGAAAAAAAAATATTATAGAAATTCATTATCAAAGGATATTATAAAAAGAAAGAGCTTAGAATTGATTTCCAAATACCCTTGGGTACAGTAAATGTCTTTCAGTTACACTGCGAGTCGACAGGAATAGTAAATGATTTCAACGACAATCTTATTTTAGAATGACATAATGTGAGGGGTATATAAAACATGTTATTCTCAATCCAATACGTATACTTCAACAGCTTCTGCTACTTATACAAGCGTTGCTTTCACTTTTGTAGAACACAGGATCTAACGTGAGCGCAACAACCAGCATTTAGTTACTTGTTCATAAGGAACAAATACATTTTCTTTTTTGCTAATATTATTTACGTCCTCATCCACAAAATAAGTATNTTTTTTTTTTTTTTTTTTTTTGTCTTTCGGGTTCTAGAATGGAAGGCTATTAAAGCTTATAATACGAGAATAATGAGCATAGTAATGTAGTCCAAAAACGTGATGTTTGTTTTTCCCGATTATGGGAAATTGTCATGTAACCGTGAACATCAAATGCGAAATAAATTGCTTCTTTGAACTACATTACGTTTCGTTCAAAAGTTGCGTTGAAAATACATGTAGTTGATTTCACCCTTTTGTTCCCATAGGCTCAACTTAAACTCAAAAAAGGGTACGGAAACCTGATAAACTAATTGATTCAACAGTTTTTGAAGCATCATTACAATCACAGAATGTCGAAGTATGACTAACCGATTATTTAAAAAATGGAAGACTAAAAAATTAAAAGGTAAATCGTATAATCGCCATAAGGATAACCTATATCAAACTGTGATCAGCATGTAATATTTTAAAACTGAAGTAATATTAAACCATTTTATCAAATAGTCGGTACATCTTGTTCAACTTGTTTTTTGTTTTGCTGAATCCAATACGTTGTTAATTCCGGTAATTGCTTGTCAAACAATGTTTTTGAATTCATATTCCTCGACAATGGAATGAATGATTCATGCATATATGTGTCCGATAAATTCCGATAAATTCGCACACGGCTGTTAAATTTTAGAAAATATATAATATGATTTGACACGTTTCCGGCCACACACCGTCAGTCCATCAGCTGCTGATGAAAAATCATAGAGTGAGTTCTCTTGTCCTCATCAAGAGACTATCATTACAAACACTGACACTTAAACAGAATTAATGCGCTAGTCAATAATTGCAGAGATCGATCATTCCGAGATAATCAAACAACAAACTAATATATGCATGAACATTCCTAAATACAAAACAGTAAAACTACGTTTTATTTCAACTATTCATGCTGTTGCTGTTGGTTAATAGCGCTGTTTGACATAACAGCAATCTGATTAGTTACAGACTGAGATAATAACCACGTCAAGGATTGAGAAACGCAAGATAGAAATGATATTGAATTCCTTTGCTTTGAAATGCAATTTTCTAAGATTGTTGAATTGCGGGCTTGAAATAATTACTGAAGGAAGTATTTCTACTGTAGAATATTTTTCACCAAAGCAAAAAGAGACTACTGACATATAAATCATTTGATTCAAAGAATTCATATAAATTTTTATTTTCGTTGGGCTAAATGAATAAATGTAGAATATTGAGGTGTATGTATCATTTCTTGGCAGTATAGCTTTAAAGTTTATAGTTAAATTGCCGACGGTTGTATGCTTGTTAAACCTGTTAAAATTCCAAAGTATGATATACACATGGATATAAAAATGTTTTGTAAACAAGGCACAATACAAGAAAAAAAAAAAGATATCGATACAACTGTAACGCTCTTTTAAAAATATAAAATAAACGAAAAGGCATAAATGGGCTCACAATATGAAAGGCAATCATTTCGTGGGACAGTCACAACTAAATCGTGATGCTAAATCGTTCATTTTACACGATTGTTCATATTTGCATTTAATACTGCACGTGATACTGCAATATGTAAATCATCAATATCACGTTTCATAATGGCTATTTTTATAATTTATTTTTCTTTTTATTTATTGCAAGCAAGTAAGCAAACACTGCTCTGCATAGAACAATTGGCAAGAGATGCTGAAGTTATGAACGGCCGCCGGAAAAAGTTTGCGAAACCGAACTTTAGCAACTTGAATACCTTTTTCCTTTTAAAAATTCACATTTTAGATAAAGAAAATGTTACATAATATATAATAACGTGAATCATGAACATTGGAATTTAAACAAAAACATATCTATACGGAATAATGCTGTCGTCAATTGTTCTTATAGTATATGTATTCGTATAAACGTTTTTGTAATGTCCTTTTTGATTTTTTTATTTAATTACTTTTGATAACTAAGTGTTTCTATTGTTGAACTGCTGGTATGTAATTATGCTTTACTCTGCATTGCTTTATTTGTACATAAATATTTTGTGTTTAATTACTACTTTAAATAAAGTACCTAGCATATTGAAAGCAAACTCATACAACAGTTTGTTTATTTTTGTTGTGTATAAGCTGTGTTTTATATAAAGTAGCATTTCAGGCGAGTATCTCTTGTTTTCATTTAATTGTCAGTCGCCTTGTTTAACGCCCCGAGATATCAGATACAATTGATTTTAGCAACAGTTTACATATCCTATTCATCCCAATATGTGTACAGCAGCCAGTCAAGAAAAGTTGTCAATGTGGCCGCTGTAGGCAGGTGGCTCCTGTTCTACGGTCACCACTTTTTGGATGGTTGGTCAGAAGAAAGTATTATTCTCATTCAAAGAAACAAACACCAACATCTAAGACACAAATATTGGTGTACAAACATCTCACACGCATGTTTGTTTCTTAAAAGAATCACAACAGCTTAGCAAAATTAATCTTTAATATGTCAATTGTTGTATGGCGAAGATCGCTACTGTAACGTGGGGAACCTGCGTTAACACCTCATTGGGAATCCCTAATGTATTAATGTTAAATTGACGTGTATTTTCCAAATCCAAAAAATCTGCTTATTTGTTGTATGAATAAATATGTTGACATTTATTCACAGTGTAAAGGTTTCTATGCGTGCATGGCTTTTTACTGTACAAAATAAATTTATAGACAACTTTGTACAAATTCTAATTGCTTTGATATGCTGCTACCAATTGTACTGAACTTTTATTCTAGTTTGTTATTCATCTGCGTTTTATCTGGTCACCACGATATAATAAAAACATATTTACCAGCTTTCATAATATTCAAGTTATAGCACAATTAGTTTTTATTACTCCTGTTACCTAGCGATATTTGTCCAAATGACATGCGCTGCGTATCCCCACTCCTGTGTAGAAATACCCATACGGATTTTATTTTTAAAAAGTACTTAAACTTATAAAAACTAAACAATAATCTGCATCAACCTGGTTTTATATTTATTTCCACGATATATATTTACTTAACATACACATAAGGTATGGACAATTCGTTGCCAAAAAGAGACAAGTTTGGATAGNTACAAGCTATTGAATAGAAATTCCGAATTTCACAGTGCAAACTCAGTCTGTTTATACAACGATGTTGATTACCATGATAAGTATCATAAATATCAGTAACGTTCCTTGTGTTAATGGGAACACCCCGTTCTATTTTTCGAACCGCACAATGCACACTGTGAAATGTTTACGTCATGGTATGTATTCGTGCGCGTCTTTTCAAAACATGTTAATTGCTTTCCCTTTGCATGAATGTATCGATTTCAAATCGATTTGGTAAACGAAAGCGTTTTTTTTTTAAATATATTGTTATCTATTTCATTCTCATTGCCAGACTGGCGCTTCTATACTTAAGGATTTGATGTAAAGGAGATTGCCAGCTATTGCGATAAATGGTGGTATTTAATAACATATTTACCGTAATAAAATGAACAATAAATGAATTTTACTAAACTACAAAGTCTAATGTAGCAATATTCTTAAACATTTAGATAAATACATGTTCGACTTTAATGTAACGGTAAGTGCCGTAATAATGTAAGTTTTATCATTTTGCGTTAATCGTTTAATGGCTGACCTATAGCAGTTAAACAATGAGCATTCGGCCCAAAGCAGTTTGTAACAAAATGTAAAGGATACACAACACAATTAACAATAACAGTGTTTAGTAAAGTGTTACTATGTTAAATGTGCACTATCAGCAATAATCTTAATCATAAAAGTATCAATACATTGATGTAACGATGAACGAGATAAGTAAAATGAACATTTTGACCGAACATCGCGGTATAGAATAATAACACTTATAACAAATTTTTATGGATGAACATATTGTCCTCTGTTAAAGTTAAATAATACGAATTTACTATCAAAAAGGTTAGGTTAACAGGGCTTGTCCCTTGAGCTTTGCAAGTGTTACGCGTTTTCTATGGTGCATATTGATCATCAAGAATGTGTTAATTAGTTGATAAATTGTGTACAATAGTTTGCTCTACACATCTTACGATGTCCAACGCAGGTGTTGCAGTCAACATGTGAGGTAGAACTCCTGTACTTTCCATTTGACGTCCAAACTTGTAAATTTGTCTTTAACGCCTGGAGTTATGACCAGATGGACGTGATCTTCTATCCTATGTTGGAAGGCATCGATCTGTCAGACTACACTGCAAACAGCATGTGGAATATCCAATCTACAGCAGTTGTCAGGTGAAACTTTTAGAATTATAAAGCTTTATGTAAATGCATCTCCTGTTGTAAAGTACAGCTCGCAGAACTATAAATCAGAGACGCAATTGTAAAAGAAAATACTTACACAACAAAAATATGTAATTTATAATAAAAACGTACTTATTCCCTTTTAATACCTTTCTAAGTCAACCGTATCAATATGATTTTTACATTGTTAAAACAAAATATTTACATAACCAACAATTATTAAGAAAGAAACAGTAGCTGTATCATATATTGGCTTCTTACTTACAAAAGATTTAACGATTAAGCTGTTTTGCATGTTTTTCGGTCTTTGTCGCAAACTTGTAAAACTGGAGTTTTACTATGTGTCTACATATAGGTTATGGGTCAGCGTTGTGTACAATGTTCTGACACATCTGGACGAGTACGCAGCTTACATACGTTACTAGACGGTCTAAAAGGCGCGTCCAATGTGGATATGCAAGCTCTGTTAGATACGCTTTTTTATTTAACTTTAGTGTTATTAGTTGTAAAAATCTTTTTCTGGAGCGATACCCTTTAGAGAAATTATCTACAAAAATAGTCAGCACGTTGTAAATCTGAGCCTCATTATAAGCACGTGCATTTTATCATTTTTTATTAAGGTTACTTTTGGGGGTACGCTTGGACATATTTGTTTGATAAAAACGGACACTCAAATGCAAACTTAAGTGTACGCCGGTTCGCGTCCAATACTGTTGAATATATAACTATCAGGTGGTACGCACGGCGACAGCTTATTTTATGATATAAATATGTATATATGGTATTAAAAGACGAAAATAACAAAGGAAATTAACATGGTGGCACATGGTAAGGTGCGTTCATTGGTCTTAAAAAAAGTACCAGTTCATTGTGATAAGGGTTAGCTTTATCAGATATGTTTAAAGTTTTTTTGTTTTGTTTTTTGAGGCAAAGGGAGATCAACACAGATGACACAGCGATTGTGTTTGAGGTCACGTTGAAACGAAAACCTGGATTTTACATCATCAACATCATAGTTCCCGTCATTCTGCTGTCCATCCTGAATTCGTTCTCGTTCGTACTTCCAATCACGTCGGGTGAGCGTGCCAGCTTTTCTGTTACCGAATTCCTATCATTAGCCGTGTTTCTTACCATAGTCGCCTCGTCATTGCCTAAGAATTCCGATAGCGTCTCCTTACTATCAGTCTACTTGATTCTCATGACGGTTTCAAGCACGGTAACTGTGGTTCTGTGTATTGTGGAAGCGCGATTAGCTAATCGAAACACGACGGAACACCCTATTGGCAATTGCTTCTTGGCTGTGTTTAAATTAGTTCACATTCTGAGATGTCACCCATGCAGACGTACACGAGAACAATCGACGTTATCACGTTGTGTTGGAGATGTCAACTGGATAGATATCGTTGATTCTATGGATGTCCTGCTGTTTATATTTTTTATGACATTGACCATACTGAGTGCTGTTGTTATATTTTCTATAGCTGCATGTCACTGAGCAATACAACAATCTAATAATAAGGATTTGGACAGCATTTGGTAGACACAAACTTAAGAGATTTATCTAATATTTGTTAAAACAATATCTATCAACGTTCGTTATCGTTGTTTCAAACAACATTATCGACCAAAATGTCGTTGCTAAGTAGCTTAAAGTGAGTATGCACGATTTTGTCAAATATTTATGAATTTATATAATTGTGTAAAAAACTTATAATACATATATTTCAATATCAATTAAAATAAAAGTTAAGAAGAAAATGTGTCGAAAAATGCGAAATAAGCCATATATTGAATTCTTCAATTGAAAATGTCTGTACAGTTGAATTCGCCATTATGTATATTATGCGTGTACAATGTGAATCTTAATTGAGTTTTACGGATTATTTTAATTTCCTGCAACGATCCCTGTTTATACGACACACAAACACTAACTCCGATCCTAATAAAAAGACGAATGCTTCGGTTATTGTAGGAAAATATGAACGAAATATCTTCGTCACAATCGGCTCGGGGCGCTCATTTGTCTTTGCTGCATTGTTTGAAATTCGTCTTCAATGTATAATTTGTCTTGCCTATTTTGTGTTATTGTAACATATTTTTATCAATATATTACAATTTAACAAACATAAAAATCGTGCATACTCACTTTAAAACAAGCACATAAGACTCATCACTCATTTCTCATTGTAATTCAGATCAATGCGTTTTATATTTAAGGAACTTTTGTGGTATCCTCTGGACTACATTTTAGCAAATAGAGACCAATTCAATTAACACATATAAGACAAGGCTGTGTTGCATTACTCTGCTGATATAGAACTTTCAGACCTTGGTTTGTAATTTAGGTATATATGTATATGCAACATGCAAACAAAACGCGAGTTCAAATTCCACTGGCTAAGTAATACAAATAAAAATGTTTGACAATACAGGAATAATTAAATTTTCGTTAAACAAGGTTTGCTGAGTCTTTGATAAATTTGATAATAAGCGATTCCAAACCAACTTGCGAAGGGAAACATACTTGAACATCATTTTCAAGATATTGGTGTGAGATTCCGTGGATATTTCGCCAATCATTTGCAAGGATTACAGTTATTAAGTACCCACCATAAATTAATTCATGGTATTTGTTTTAACATTTAATAAAATTATTAGGGTCCTCTGTTTCCTGCATGTTTTAGGATCTTTTTAAGCAAACATATAAGGTCAAGTGAACGGCACAAAGAATGCTCATTTCGCAATGACTTAACTTGGTATTAAAAGCGTTTCACTTTCTAGTGTGTTTCGTCATGTTAATGTTTGAGAGTGTTTATGGCAAGATATTTATGGTTAATTTGAAACGATATTGGTAATTGGACACCCGTACATCAAGGAATGCAAGTATGCTAACAGTCTTTTATGATAAACATTTTAATATTCATGTTTTGTTTTAAAAGCCGTACAATAACAAGCACAATGATTTTGAGTTCAGCAAATAACCAACATATTTACTCTTAATGGGTTCTAAATATGAGATTATCACCGACAACCAGCATTGTGTATTGTGTTAAATGTGTGTATATGTGTGTTTCACGAGTCATGACTTGCACTTCGTAAATACATGAAAGCATTTCTATATCCACCCAGTAAGGCGACTTGCGTATACCTGGCTATGTATTATCCTCACGCTGAAGTATTCGAACGTTTAATTATTGTTTCTTCGTTTATCATAACGGGGTGTTTATGTTCATTATTTAATTATTATGTTTTTATGTAATTTTACTTTGTCATTTTTCATAATCATGCACTCAGTAATCAGCTTTTAAGATAATCATATATGATAGGGGTAGTTAAAAAAGACAAGTTATCACACCTCAACAGGTGTCCCCTTTGGTAACCTTGATGTTCTCGATATACATTCTTATAAGGTTGGATTTTGTCAGACCTTTCGTTTTCAACACTTTTTAAGAAGTTATACTGTGTTATGCCTGTTAAATAAGTTAACTTTTGGATAGGTTATAATTTATTGTATTGTATTGTATTATAATATATATTTTAACACGTTTTGATAATTCATCCATATTTAATCTCAAAAAGGAGTTCAGTATTGACTAACATGCCTGATAAAATCTGTATATTTCATCGAAAAAATTAATTGATTTGACTTGATGACTGAGTGCATCTTGATATTGCATAGTTCAATATTAATATGTTACTTGTGTATAATAAACTTATTGTAGTGATTGTATAAGTATGTTATTGAAATGTATAGAGATTATTTTCTCAGCCAATTACATTTTCTGTAAATAAACTATGCTGGGATATTCTTCTCCCAGAGCTGAATACATTAAGCTGTTTAGGCTGAGTTAGTCACCTCTTGTTCCTTCTTGAAAAGGTAACAACTCTGGAAAAGTGTGGAAATTTATGATTACTAAATAATTACTTTTTGTTCTAGCATCAAGACACTTTGTAATTATTATTCCTATCATTTTTCATAATTAGAGTTGATATTTACATGTTTATTGACCGATTATATTTGTCTACATTGAGAGAACTTTATTCAATTTAATTCATATTAGCTAGTCATAATTATTTGGCTCACTTGAATGTTTGTCATTAAAATATATTGTTATCTGGTTAACTAATTTGACATTCTGCTCGGTGAATCTTTTGCCAGTTTTTTTTTCATTTAACTTCAGAGGCAGTAAAGAAATGTACTATGGTGAGGACACTTATTTAGCCATCCTTAACATTATATTTAACAGTTTTATTGTTCTGTCATTCTCGTTGCGGCTAATATAATTTCCGTTCAGAGCTGTATACTTCAGACTTGGCTTGCTTTGAATCAACACAACTTTTTTCAATTCCATACTTTCACTATGCTTTATTGTGCTTAGAGCAGTTGAAAAAATATATTTGTATTTCACACCTAGTAATTCTTTAAACAATTGTTTTTTTGTCTTAAAACTGTTTTTAGTCTTCAATTTGTTTATATTCACACAAGGTCAGTGTGTCATAAAAGGCGCGTCCGACTGGGCGCCTTTACTTCATAAGTTCCAATTAACTAAGAAACAATTCAGTGGTGCCATCCTAAGAGTAAAGAGTACGATTACATAATTCGGAACCGGTGCCGGACCGGTTCTCTTACGTACGCGAACGATACTTCACGCCGCATACATATTTCATCCTGGACATAAGCGCAAACTAAATATTTGTGTTTGCTGATTTTCTTGCCTTAGAATTGCACATTAAATATTCGTTTATTATTAGACAACAATTGCTAAGCATGAGTGTGATTTATGGTGAAGCCTAGTAAATCCAAATGTATTTTTACATGAACTCATTGAAATCATCTGTTGAGACATCATATGTAAATAACAAACGTTTGAAATATGTAGTCTTCCAAATGCGCTTACGTAGCAAATTTGTAGCAACTACGGATAATGGAATCATTTAATGCACGAATGCCGTGCGAATATGATAATTGAATATATTAATTATTATACTAATATACAATTTGTGTTATTTTATTGCTGAGGGTAAAAGTGTGTGGCCTTTGTTAAGCCAATGATTGTAACAAATGGGACATACAACTTTTTTATATTCGGGGTATGAACGTAGGTCGTCTGGGTTCAAATTCGAACATGTATTTTTGGACCTGATATACCTACATTGTTTAGAGCAGTTGTGACCTTGAACCAAATCTATTTTGTCTGCTGAGAGAGACAAAATGCCCGAAGAATTGAAATATGACGAATTCAAGATATTGTCCACAAACTAACACAAACACAAAACATGCACGATGATGGCAGTGTTTATTCGCCACATCTGAGTCTGTATAGTTACAAATATCCGTATGATTATAACATCAACATATAGAGACGGTACAATAATCATCNTAATGGTGGTCTTGATCCCCAATCAAGTCGCCAAAAAAGGTACATGAACAAAATGAATTGGTGTTAACATTAATGTTTTTTTTAATGCAAGTTTGTTAAACACAATGCCTGTCGGAAACACTATGAATCAGTTGTTAAGAATGCCAAAAATGTCGTGCTTATGTTTAAATGAGTGTTGCCTTAACCACGAAGCTCGGGTCATAGACATAACGTAATGCTCAGGGTCTCCACTCAACAGGGTAAACGTTTGATTGAGATTTAGTTAAGTCTACAAAAGCCTATCACTATCATGCCCATATGATTAGCTCTTACCACTGAGTATGGCATTGATCTATGAACCAGGGTGCCATGACATGTACACAACATGCCGCTACCAAACGGTGAACAAACATTTTCGGGCCAGTCATATTGTTCGATAAATTATGAGTTGAAAGTCGGAAAAAGTTGTATGGTATCCTTATTATAAAATTATCGTGTATGTGGGGCATTGGCATATGAGCTAGGAAAATCGCATTCGTGCAACACATTATTTTTGGCACGTTTATTATTACCGCGGCACTTTGATGTTTACACTGTTTTATGCAATGCCGTCCATGCCGTTGTTTATAAAAACCATACCATAATGAAAAGAATGAACGCGGTATTAACCTAACCTTGCAGAATATGAGGCACGCGATGATGATCCAAGTAAATAATTTTAAGAATCCAAGTAATTCCTGAGTTAAGTCATAGTGATGTTACCTTTTAGATAATTATAGTCATATGCTCCCATATATATTAGAAAACCTCATTAATTACAATATTTTCCAAATAATCGAGGATAAGCTTAATTTTTTTTCCAATGTCGAATGATGACTACCGGTTTCACTTTAGAAACCAATCATTTTAACATGTTTCTTAGTCAGGAGTGCTATTTCGCTTGTTTAAATATAATGTATACACTCTTTTTGCAATGTATGACAATTTTTCTGAAAATCGTCATTTTGAGGCATGATTTACATAAAAGTTACATAATAAATTATGCGCCTAGCACCTTAACAGAACTAAATTTATAAAGCCATTCTGAAGTACATGACTATAGACAATCCCAGAATCGATAAATTGACCGCCGCCATATTGGCTATCACGTGACCCGCTGCGATTACGGTAATGAAGAATTTGGCAGCTTACAGCGAAATCATAGTGTACACCCGCTTTATTCCAATAAACATCTATATTTAAATATAAATTGTTATATTTATGACTTCGCAAAATAGGTTTGAAAAGAAGTCAAACACGAAACAAAGTTTCGATATGTTCAGTTTGCAATTTAAACTAAAATTGGTCCGGAAATATTTATAAGCAAAACTTTGTAAGATATTATGTAGAGGATTTTTTTTTATTTATGAGACACAGAGTGTTATACATCATTTTAATCACAAGAAAAAGATCTTTCATTCGAAGATCTTTTTGTCAATAATGCAGATTTTTTCACGACGCGATACATACATATATATATATATATATATATATATGTATGTATCGCGTCGTGAAAAAATCTGCATTATTGACAAAAAGATCTTCGAATGAAAGATCTTTTTCTTGTGATTAAAATGATGTATAACACTCTGTGTCTCATAAATAAAAAAAAATCCTCTACATAATATCTTACAAAGTTTTGCTTATAAATATTTCCGGACCAATTTTAGTTTAAATTGCAAACTGAACATATCGAAACTTTGTTTCGTGTTTGACTTCTTTTCAAACCTATTTTGCGAAGTCATAAATATAACAATTTATATTTAAATATAGATGTTTATTGGAATAAAGCGGGTGTACACTATGATTTCGCTGTAAGCTGCCAAATTCTTCATTACCGTAATCGCAGCGGGTCACGTGATAGCCAATATGGCGGCGGTCAATTTATCGATTCTGGGATTGTCTATAGTCATGTACTTCAGAATGGCTTTATAAATTTAGTTCTGTTAAGGTGCTAGGCGCATAATTTATTATGTAACTTTTATGTAAATCATGCCTCAAAATGACGATTTTCAGAAAAATTGTCATACATTGCAAAAAGAGTGTATACATTATATTTAAACAAGCGAAATAGCACTCCTGACTAAGAAACATGTTAAAATGATTGGTTTCTAAAGTGAAACCGGTAGTCATCATTCGACATTGGAAAAAAAATTAAGCTTATCCTCGATTATTTGGAAAATATTGTAATTAATGAGGTTTTCTAATATATATGGGAGCATATGACTATAATTATCTAAAAGGTAACATCACTATGACTTAACTCAGGAATTACTTGGATTCTTAAAATTATTTACTTGGATCATCATCGCGTGCCTCATATTCTGCAAGGTTAGGTTAATACCGCGTTCATTCTTTTCATTATGGTATGGTTTTTATAAACAACGGCATGGACGGCATTGCATAAAACAGTGTAAACATCAAAGTGCCGCGGTAATAATAAACGTGCCAAAAATAATGTGTTGCACGAATGCGATTTTCCTAGCTCATATGCCAATGCCCCACATACACGATAATTTTATAATAAGGATACCATACAACTTTTTCCGACTTTCAACTCATAATTTATCGAACAATATGACTGGCCCGAAAATGTTTGTTCACCGTTTGGTAGCGGCATGTTGTGTACATGTCATGGCACCCTGGTTCATAGATCAATGCCATACTCAGTGGTAAGAGCTAATCATATGGGCATGATAGTGATAGGCTTTTGTAGACTTAACTAAATCTCAATCAAACGTTTACCCTGTTGAGTGGAGACCCTGAGCATTACGTTATGTCTATGACCCGAGCTTCGTGGTTAAGGCAACACTCATTTAAACATAAGCACGACATTTTTGGCATTCTTAACAACTGATTCATAGTGTTTCCGACAGGCATTGTGTTTAACAAACTTGCATTAAAAAAAACATTAATGTTAACACCAATTCATTTTGTTCATGTACCTTTTTTGGCGACTTGATTGGGGATCAAGACCACCATTAGCTAACCAAAATATGGTTATATGGTTTCTGTGCACTAGCTAAAACACATCAACTATTAAAAAATATTTTGATACATGTTTTATGTTTTTTAAGTTATGAATACATTTTTACAAGGTTTTGGTCGTATCAGTCCAGCAATATATTTAATGATGATTTAAGAGTCACATTTGTTTAGTTGTATTAATGCATCCTTTACAAAATGTTTGCCACATTTAGTTATTTTTTGACATAATCTCCATGCAATGTACTCTAGAACGAGCGATGGTCTTCTGGGATTTAATGCTGCGTCTGGATTGTGTCAGCGGTTGTTTATGTGTTGCCATTGCTAACTTCATAGATCGTTAAAAAGGTCTGGAACATGTTTGCCCAGAGATGGTGATGTGAAAATTGGATCAATCTACATTTTACTAAATTAGCGTATTTATTTTTAAATACATGTTCATGACTTAATTCATGTGCTAAACATTTGAAATATACATTGGAATAGACATAATATAAGGAATAGTCTGTTTCAAGGAACAAAATGTGTATGTTTTATATATTTTATTGTACGTAATTAAAGGGAGGCTTTATCAATTGAGCAGACAGATAGTTCAATACGTGCTTGAAAACACATAGCATGAAATAACTACGTGTAAACTGTAATCGATGTTAGGGGATACACAATCACTGATTCTGTCGGGCAAAGTCCCCACACTGATTCTGAAAAATGATTGAACAAGTCTTTATTTAGTCGATTAGCCTTACATGGAAGCTTGGCTTTTTTGCGAACGCCACATTTCTGCTCATACTTGGAAACTATGCATTGAAGTCGCAAAACGTCAAAAAGGCTATCCTTGTTAAACATAATGTAACTAAATGTGTGTATGTTGTAAAATTCATATCATTTTAGCACAGACAGTGCATTCAAAATAATTAAAACTAGGTTTGACAGAAAACATTGTTGAATTGTGTTTGTAATAAAGTCAGTTCTTCCAAAGGTTTACGGTATGCACAGTGAGCAATACAAATCAAGAAATAAGCAGTTTAACACTTTTCCGTGACATACATTACATATTACCGAGTGAAATGGCACATAAGCATTGTCAACACTGGTTCAATATTGAACAAAAATAATGCCAATGATGCAATTCAATCATGCTAAAAACGAATGTTTATAGACCTACTGGTCAAACCGTGCAAACAACCTCTGGTATTATGACCAGCATCAGCAACAAAAATCACCCAACACAAAGATGTACTAGAACGAAGAGCAAACCAGGGACATTATAAAAATCCTTTTTGGATTCTTTTTATATAGACCGCAACTAGACCAACACCCTTGATATAGTCCTCTTCTGCCTCATTCAGCAATATTTTCCCAGCCGTAATAAATTGGGAACGACCTTCTACGCTAGTTTGTAATTTCACAGACGTGCCGTGCAACGCAACATCGTCTTTGCCCGTGTAATTGTCCATAATGTCCATCCATGATTGTTACTGTTACGTGTAACTCAAGAAGTATGACGTGATATACATGTGTTATAGTGTACGGGCATCGTCCGTGTCCATCCCGCGTCCTTTCCATGTATGTCTTAGGTTAAATTTAATCATGTCATTTATCTTAATAGATAACATGTACAATACCATAACTGACTCATTGTCAATTAACAAACAAGCAGTTTTGTCAGCAAAATGAACCCATCAATATAATTCAAGATCATCCTTCAGCACAGCTATTGAAATATCTTCCGCTCCGGTTGGAAGATGTTTGGACACTGAGCGGGGTACGTTTGAAGTTCCAAATCGTTGTTTGGATATTTAATCAGTTTAAACAAGGTCGAACAAGAGGTGCCTTCAAGTTTTGTATTTTGCATATGAACTGTACAAAAATCCGTTCTTCCCGTCAGCGTGCCTTCAACCCATGTCGATTATTTCCCAATTTAAATGAACAAACACATAGAATAAAGGTCTTTTCACGAACTTCAAGATGAAATAAAAACAATTGTTAAGTGTTAATTTAGACTGGAACGTGTTTGAGGGACCTTTTTTGTAGTGTCTATGTTTGATTAAATGTTGCTGTAAATAATGGAATTGGCCTTGATTAACACTTTTAATAAACGTGTTTATTTTGGCGCAGCTGTAAAACTTTCTCGCAAAAAAGCACTAATTAAGTACTTTTGCATTTGTTAAAACATTCGTTATTTGATCAAGCAAAGAAGCATCCAATCTTGGCTTCACTATGTGCAGATTTGTTCACATGATATGAATTACATTGAAACAGCTATGTGCGATTTTAATTTAAAAAAAAAACCGACACATTATTTGATGAATGCTGATTAATAAAATCCTGGAATACTAGTTCATTATAAATGGTACCAGAACAATAACCAGATTGTTAAACGTTTGCAAATAGTTTTCATTTTTTTGGAATGAGACCCATTCATGTACACACAACACTTGAAATCCGCACTAGTATGTGCAGATATGTTCAAATAACACATGGACTTAGCGTTGGTTCTGCAACAAATACAAGTGCATATGGCGGTTGCGGTGTCGTGCTTTAACTAACTTGGTGGATTATGAAAATAATTGAACTAAATAACATTTTATAAATGGTGTCATGCACATTTGTTTCTTACATTCGTGTCACATGGGTTTTATGCAACTACGAAAAACATTTTGCGTGACTAAAGTAAGTTACGGCTCATATCTATTAGGATATGCGTTATGAAAATAAACTAAAAAGGTATTTTCGATTGGCAATGTGTGCATGCCTTGTGTTTTACAAAATGTGCTTAATTTAAATAAACTACTTAAACTTAAATTTTATCGGGCCTTGAGCTTGTAATTATTTCTTTAGAATTTCTACGTGAAGTTTTTCAAAAACGTTGCAGACCACAAAAGTAACAAATTCTTTCAACTAAAACAGACAATAGACAAGCCAATTACGAGTTGTTATTTTAATCACATAAAGCTTGTGTATTACTAGAAAGATCATGGTGTTCATCTGCATACGCAAAATAACACATAATTGTGAGTTAAATAAAAATGACATATTGAAAGAAAACGCACCTGTTCGCGGGCATTTTCATTTTGTCGAATTAACACACTTAAGTTAAATTGTTTTAACCTTCTTGATACCGAGCACTTGCCTATATTACGTAAACTGCGAACGGTATCGAATATATATCTTAAAAACTGTGCAACCTTTTCATTGAAGCAAACGATTATCCAATCATATCCATGTTACACTTTGTTGCATCAAATTGTAGTATATCGCATTTTGTCAAAAAAATGCTTTCATTAAATCGATGCACGACCTGTACTTCTCTACAGTAACGGACGTGCTGTCCAGATACATCATTACAAATTATTAAAGAGGGAAGACTGCACCAGCGGATCAGCGGATTAGGCTGACACCGGGAAACACCACCGCGCAGAGTGGTGTAGACTTAGAAACAGCATTCAATATTTGTAAAACTTACCAAAAAGGTATTGACAGTATGATGTGTGAAAATTAATAACTGTAACTCTAATCGAATCTATGATTGTTAAAAACGAACATATCTTGCATGCGGTGCATGTACGACGAGTGAAAATAAAATGCCAACATCTCTTCCTATTTCGATATGTCATCCATGATTTCCTGCAGATATTTAAGATGAGGCTACGTCTAAACCTACTGTTTTACTGTTAACCTGATTATTTTCTTGCAGAAAACTGTTTCCAGTGACATTTATTGTCCAGTCATATAAATACAATTAGCTTATTGGCGTTGTGTACTAAACGGCGCTATGTTTGGTCAGGATTCCATCAAATATACCATATTTGGCAAGTTGATTATGCATCTATTTTTTTAAGAATATACTATATATTTATCAATTATATGTTATGTGGTAGAGTCAGAGAGAAAACACGATATTCTTTTAAACAATGACGTTGTGAGACATCAGTTGAAAACATTGTTTCTCGAGAAAATTTTAACAACAACAACAACAACATTTATTAGCTCTTAAGCATACAATTGCTTTTTAGCCAAATACAAAATATACAGGTGGAATTGCATATATTATAAGAATTATGAAAATTAGTTAATGATAGAAATTAACAAATAGTTAACTGAGTAATAACATAAGTTGTACCATTTAAACATTGATACTGACGGTTTTTCATTAAATACTTACGGTAGTTTATTGCGATTAAGCATATGATATACAGCTCATCGTAATACACAATAAAAGCAATCATAAATACACATAAATACACATGCGTCAAAATAACAACACATTTTTATGCATTTTTACAAATATATGATTTTTGTGAGAATGTAATATGCAAGAGAAGGCTTTTAATTTTTTTAACAAAGTTAAGTGAATGATGTATGTTATTGGTTGTATAGCTACTTGGGGTACCTGTACAGTAGGTGGCACTTTGTGATGTTGAAATATATAGGAGTTTTGTAAATGATGTATGGTATGAGTTTGATAGCTACCTGGGTACCTGTACAGTAGGTGTTACTTTATGATGTTGTAATGTACGAGTTGGATTGCTACTTGGGGTACCTGTACAGTAGGTGGCACTTTGTGATGTTGGAATGTATAGGAGTTTAGTAAATGATGTATGGTATGAGTTTGATAGCTACCTGGGTACCTGAACAGTAGGTGTTACTTTATGATGTTGTAATGTATAGGAGTTTAGTAAATGATGTATGGAATGTGTTTGACAGCTAACTGGGGTACCTGTACAGTAGGTGTTACTTTGGCTCATTGGGTCATTGTCGACCTGAAATGGCCCACAAGTCACCAGGGGGTGACTAGATGCCAATTCTTGTCACCCTAGGGTGACTTCAAGCCGACGCTAGTCACCTCTGGGTGACATGAAGCCGATTGTAGTCACCCGGGGTTGACATGAAGCTGATTCTTGTCACCCGGGGGTTACTTCAAGCCGATTCTAGTCAAGAATCGGCTTCTAAGCCTAGAATCGGCTTCTAGTCACCCCCGGGTGACTTGTGGGCAATTTCAGGTCGACAATGACCCAATGAGTATCGCTCATTGGGTCATTGTCGACCTGAAATGGCTCAAAGTCACCCGGGGGGGACTAGAAGCCGATTCATGTCACCCTGGGGTGACTTCAAGCCGACGCTAGTCACCCCGAGTGACTAGAATCGGCTTCATGTCACCACAGGGTGACATAAACCGGCTTCTAGTCACCCCGGGTGACCAGAATCGGCTTGAAGTCACCCCAGGGTGATATGAATCGGTTTCTAGTCACCCCCGGGTGACTTGTGGGCCATTTCAGGTCGACAATGACCCAATGAGCGTTACTTTATGATGTTGTAATGTATAGGAGTTTTGTACATGATGTATGGTATGGGTTGTATAGCTTCTTGTGATATCTGTACAGTAGGTGGCGCTTTATGATGTTGGAATATATAGCAGTTCTGTAAATGATGTATGGTATAGGTTTATAGCTACTTGGCGTACCTGTACAGTAGGTGGCTCTATGTTATGTTGGAATGTATAGGAGTTTAGTAAATGATGTATGGTATGGGTTGGGAAGCTACCTGGGGTACCTGTACAGTATGGGGGCACTTTGTGATGTTGGAATCTATAGGAGTTTCGTAAATAATGTATGGTATAGGTTGGAAAGCTACCTGGGTACATCTACCGGAGGTGTTACCTTTGTGGGAATAAACTTGACATAATTATGATTTTAAGAATTTCATGAAGTAGGTGTCGCATTTGGATATTTTAATAAAAGGATTTGGATAGTTAATTTTGTATGACAACAAGGAACTATCATACTTTAATACCTTTAAATCTATATGACAAGTTGCACAAAAATGGTTTCTTCTGCCTTTGTGACTGTCTAATGATTGGTTTGTGCATCCTTTGTATTTTATTAAAACTGAAATATAAACTGTTAACTGGTCAGCTCAATCTCTGATGTAAATGGTGCAACGGCTAAAATTGTCATACAGAATGTTATCAGTTATGAATTTAACATTGAGAGTCTTCACGACACAAATGCATGTGAGCCTCGCTCTGGGAAAATGGGATTTAATGCACTTGTGTAAGGTGTCATCCCAAAAAATCATGGACGAGAATTTGGGTCTAAACTGGACTTTTGCTAAGAAAACATTTTCTTAAAACAAACAAAAACATAAAAGCACATGCACATGTATTAAGCCCCATTTTCTCAGAGCAAGGCTCATTTTGTTTTGTTGCTTGTCAATAGTTTACCTTTCTCATTCCTTTCTCGGGTATTCATGAGAAGCTATGCATCAGCAACAACGGTGCCGTGTACGCAGTATTTTTATGCATGTGCGTATAGTGTTGTCCCAGATTAGCCTGTGCCGTCCGCATAAACTTAATTTCCCTTTCTCAGGTATTCAGGAACACAACGCTGCCGTGTATGCAGTTTTTGTATGCATGTGCGTAAATAATTATCCCAGATTAGCCTGTGTTGTCCGCACAGGCTAATCAGGGACGACACTTTATGCATAAACTTAATTTTGCCTTTCTCAGGTATCCAGGAAAAGCTCGGCATCATTAACAACAGAGGAGACTTCGTTTAAACGAAACATATCTTAAAAGTGGGAATTATTCTCCCTGATAAGCCTGTGCCGACGTCACAGGCTTATCTGGGACGACACTTTACGCACATGCTTTCCCAGAACGAGGCTTATTTGTTTTTTTCTCAGGTATTCAAGAGAAGCTAGGTATCATCAACAACGGTCTTGTGAACGCAGTGTTTTAATACATGTGCATTAAGTGGCATCCCAGATTAGCCTGTGCAGTCCGCATAAACTTAATTTTCCCTTCTCAGGTATCCAGGAAAAGCTGGGCATCATCAACAACGGCGCCGTGTACGCTGTGTTCGACTACGGCAAGGACAACACGGACGAGCTGGATCTGGCGATCGGGGACAAGTTCACGGTGCTCAAGAAAGGGGACGAGCATGAAAAGGATTGGTGGTGGGCGCGCAAAGACTCGCAGGAGGTGTATGGATACATACCCGAGAACTTGATTGGGGTGAGCATGTAGAGTTGTTAGTTTGAGTTTTTCAAAATATTAAATAAACTCATGTGCTAGTTGTATGGATACTTACCCAAGAACTTGCTTGGGGTAAGCAAATGGAGTTGTTAGTTTGAGTTTTAACCATCAACCACTCAGATATGCAATTTGACGCGTTTGTAGTCCTTTAGAAAATCACAAGAGGTGTATGGATACATACCCAACAACTTGCTTGGGGTAAGCTTATAGAGTTATTTATTCGAGTTTAAACCCTCACCCTCCGCAATTTGACGCGTTCGTAGTCCTTTAGAAAATCAAATTAAATTTCAGACATTTCTAACTAGATTTCAGTTTTAAAGCCTTCATTTCAAACCCTGAGATACTGTTGAGCAGCAAACCAGTTGTGTTTCTGTCAACAATCCAAAAAAGTAAGATGGCGCCAGAGTGAGTTTAAGTAAGAAACATTTTCAAAGACTGATTTCTGAAGTGTTGGATGGATTGAAAAGATTGGGTTGTCATATAGCGAAAAATTGGTTTTGATCAAAGAATCCGTCTTGATTAATGTGTAAAAAATTGCTATCATAGTACTAATTGGGCAAGCTTTTGTAGTAACAGATCTCTACATTTACAAAATAATATGTTCAACATTGTCACACTCGTCAACATTCTTTTGTTTGTGTCATTCCAGCTCACACCACGGGTAATTCCCAAGGAGCAGCCAAAAGGTGATGTCTGAAGTCTTCAGACCACTACAGACCGTTTGAATCATATGCAACAAAGCCAGCCAGTATTTCCTATCAACGAACAATATTTCATGTATACATGATATTTCTGCAGTCTATACAAGCTTGAACAATCTATCAAAAGCAGTCTTCACATGGATTTGTTCAGTCAGCCCGTCTGAATTATAATAAAATGATAGGGATGGGCAACACTTTCACTAGAAAGACTATTCAGTGCTTATTTTCTACTAGCCAAAATTGTTTTTCACTTGCTCTGCGCTGTTGGGCTATTGCTCAGTGTGAACACAGGAATAATGAAATTAATGTGAATACTGTATGACGAGGATTTAAATCCTTTTTTGCTTGCGATTAAAAGACTTCGAACTGAAAATGTGTGATGAAGTAAAAGTTATGATTTTTGCGTAAAGATAATCATACAGTAAAACATTTGAAATCAAAATTATTTGAAAGGATGAATATTTTAATTTTTATTTGCATACTTAAGGAGGGGACAGTTTTTTTTTGAATCAGGCATCATATGCATTTAAAATATGGTCAAAGAAATATAACTTTCAGTATTAATGTCATTTATAAATGTTGGAAAAATATAATTTCTTTGTGTGTACAATATAAAACCCTTATGGAAAAACAGAGGTCATGCATTTATAATTTATTAAGTAAAGGAAGTTACTCTTACAATAAAACATGATTCATGCATTCATTATTATGTGCTTATTGTTCATTCCATTTTGTAAAGTCATGAAAACATATTTTGATAGAAAACAGAAATTAGTAACTAGCTGACTTGTATTGTTATACTATCATTCCTGTATTTATCATTTTTGATTTTGATTTGAATTTATTTTGAATATTTGTATGCCCCCTTCTTCGAAGAAGAGGGGGTAAATTGTTTTTGGCCTGTCTGTCTGTCTGTCATTGTATGTGTGTGTCTGTCTGTCCCAAAACTTTAACCTGTATCATAACGTTTGCAATATTGAAGATAGCAACTTGATATTTGGCATGCATGTGTTTCTCATGAAGCTGCACATTTTGAGTGGTGAAAGGTAAAGGTCAATGTCATCCTTCAAGGTCAAAGGTCAAATAAATGAGTCAAAATCGCTCAAAATGGGGCATAGTGTTTGACAAACACATCACTTGTTTATTGTATGTATATTTTTTTTATTTGTGTTTTGTAAGATAAAGTATTTTAATGCATGATTTTTGGATGAATATGTATAATTAAAAAAGTCTTGGCTATGTTTTAATGTATGTTTATATTTTTCCTATTAAAGAATCTGGCTTGAGTCTCACATATTATTTCAAATTATTTGGAATGTTTTTGATTTGAAGATATTATCACACAATATATTCATGAATTGAAATTATGCATACAAAAAAAAAAAACGTCCTTTGATTACAATTATTTGAAATATTCTTTTTAAGAATTGCTGTTTTAATCTGCCAGAGTTGAATTTTGAACACGTTTATGTAAAAAGAAAATTAATTGATTAAAAAGAGATCAGCATTTTGTCTGGCACATGGTGTGAAAAGTTTGCCTAAACTTTGAAATAATAACTAAATTACACGCATTTATAACACTAACGAAAACGTTCCTTCATTCTAACCGGTTTTAACTGTTCAAACCATTAAGTTGTATGGGATATCTCATTGGAGAATACTGACAAAGAATGATTTTATTATGTGTACACATATTTGAAACAGATATTGATGAAACAATAGAAAATATTGCAACTGCAATTTGTAACTCATATGCGTTCATTCATTCATTGCTATCACATTATTATTATATATGGTAGGTATAGATAACAGATCTTTATTGTATTATGATTTTAGTATTTGTTTTATGTAAAACACAATATTATTATTATTATTATTATTATACCGGATTTATATAGCGCCCTTTTCATACAAGAGTGCACGTTCAAAGGCGCTTTACATAAGAACATTTGACGTATCGCAGATACGAATACATTTTGCAACACAGTTTTAAAAGAAATCGATCAAAGCTACTCAATTATACTATAAAACTACTCTATTATACTTATACTATAAGTGCTACGTACTTAAAAACATGCATAGTAACCCTAGATTAGAAAGATCAACAAGACACTATAAAACTACTCTATGTGTATAGCTACAAGACAATTATTGACAAAATAAAAATCTAAAACTTAAACTATAAGTACTACGTAAAAAACAAGAACAAAAACAATTTTTTTTTTTCGTTTTAGTATTATTTATCTATTTATTTATTGGTGTAATTTTCCTATGTATCTTAAAGCGCAGACGAGGAAACCGCGAACGTTCGTTATAGACAGCTCCCTCATCTTTGTCTTGTTTATAGTATTGTTTATTTACTTTTTATGTATTGACGTCAACAATGTGTTATTGAACACTGCACTGTAATGTACTACCAATCCAAAGTCAATTTGGACCCCAAATACAAATATAGGTTCTCGGCGTGCACATTACATGCAGTGTTTCTATATCTATTTATTTATTGATGCAATTTTCCTCTTGTCATAAGTACATAAGATTTGAATTTATGTCAGCTAATAATTATGTAGATATCTGGTTGCGATTTTGTGAGGGCTATACTGTAGCCTGATGATCACAATGTGATATCGTAATTCTCACAGAAATCTATTCCAGAAATTTGGTAGTCAGTAAATGAGTCATACATTATTAATTTGAATCTTTAAAAATACATATATCATGAATTGTTTACGGTACAGTTTTAGAACCAAATTAATTAATCTTAGTATACTATTTTTCCTCAGAATTAAGCCCGTGGCCCGCATAACTATTTTATACAGGTAACTTACACTTATAAGGCCGGGATAATATGGTTAGGTACAGTTCGAGCCGGGCCCAGACGAGTGGCCATATGGACTACACCGAAGTGACCATCGTCCGAGGCCCGCCCGTCATTAGTACATAAGATTGCCATTATTGATCTGAGTTTTTATTTATTTATTTATTTATTGATTTTAGTTTTCCTATAGGGCCGGGATAATATGGTTAGGTTCAGTCCGAGCCGCAATTGAATAAACCACTGCTTATGTTGCATAAGATTGGAGGAAGAGGTGAGTTTTCAGTGCCTTTTTGAAGGAATTCAGTGTTAGAGAACCACGAACGTTTGATGGAAGTGAGTTCCAGAGTTTGGGGGCAGCGTACATGAAACTTCGCTCCCCGTATGATACGGATTTAATCTTCGTTGGAATCACTAATGAAGTCGCTTCGTTCTTTGATCTTAAGTTTCGCTTTGGTTCGTAGACTTCAAGTAGGTTTTTAAGATAAACAGGCGATTGTCCATTTAAGGCTTTGAAAGCATTGGTGAGTATTTTGAAGTGGATTCTTTTTTCTACTGGGAGCCAGTGTAATTCTTTTAGGATCGGTGTTATATGACTATAGCGGGATGTTCTTGTGATAACACGCGCCGCAGTGTTTTGAACATTTTGTAGTTTCTTGATAGCTGATGTTTGTGTTCCATACAGCAGTGCATTGCAATAGTCTAACCGAGATGTGACAAGTGAATTGACCAAGGATTTTGTGGCATTTGGTGTAAGATATTGCCTGATGTGACCTATTTGCCTAATCTGACCGAAACATGATCTACTTATAGCATTAATATGGTGTTCCATGTTCATTCTTGAATCAAACCAAGCACCGAGATTTCGAACGTATTGTGATGGTTTAATTGTCGAGTCCCCTACTTTAACAGTTAACCCTTCTACGAACTTGGCGTTGTTTTGACTTGAAAATACTATGACCTCGGTTTTGTCGGTGTTAAGTTTGAGCATATTTGTATTCATCCACGAGATGATATCTTGGAGGCACTTTTCAACTCGATTTAGTGTTTCGTTTTGGGCTGCTCCATCGGTGGGTTCAAAGGAAAGGTAGAGCTGCGAGTCATCGGCGTAGAAGAGATGCCCGAGTCCATGTTTTTTGCAAATTTCCCCAACAGGTTTAGTATACATGGTATAAAGTTTTGGACCTAACACAGATCCCTGGGGTACACTGAAGGTCAGCAGCACTGGTTCTGATACATTGCCGTCAATGCTCACCGTTTGGAAGCGGTCAGATAGGTAGGAAGCTACCCACTGTAGTGGTTTTTCAGCAAATCCAATACATGATGCAAATATGATAAAACATTCAAACTTGAATCTCATTACTTGTTTTGTGTTTGATGGAATAGCAGGGTGTGGCTCCATGTTCTTGTTCTATCCGACCCCTGTGCTTCCATGTGGGGTAGGTGAAAAAAGGAATGTTAAATGTATATAATTCCACTTCTTTTAAACATGGAATAGCTAATTGAAATGACATGTTCGAAACGTTTATCTGCTATTCAGACGCACGTCTTCTCAGAATAGATTGTAAACAGCATTATGTATATCTACTTCATATATGTACAATATTTGTTTCGTACCCAAAATGTTCGTACCCACATACACAATTGTGGTGATGTAGATAAATTTAATGCTTTTATATCCATCCTCTTCAAAAGCATCGTCAACCCATTACTGTCAGTAATTTGATCCTTATTTGTCATTGATTATCCCCACGCTCCGAATTGGAGCGGGGGGATAATGTGGTTATCTCCACCGTCTGTCCGTCCGTCCGTCCTGGCCACTATATCCTCCTACACTATTAGCAGTAGAACTTTGAAACTTAAACACATGGTAGCTATGAGCATATGTGCGATAGTGCACTATTTTGAATTTTGATGTGACCCCTGGGTCAAAAGTTATGGGGGTTGGGATGGGACCGGGTCAGAGATTCTCACTCATTTGTTTAGGTTATTTTACATTAACTTATTCGTTTCTACACCGATTTACTTCAAATTGATACTGAACATCTCTTATGACAATACGGTCAATCTCAACTATGCATGGCCCAATTACCAACCCTGGGGCGCCCCGCCCACATAGACCACGCCCACCCAAAATTTTGTTTTAACATAACTTCTTCATTTATTCTCCATGTCCACGTTACCCAACCCGGGGCCCCACCAACGTAGGTCTTGCCCACCCAAAATTGCATTTTAATATAACATCTATGCGGCGTGGGGATACGCGTCGGCATCTGCCGCGCCACTTCTAGTATTGACCTGACTACAGTCTGAAAGCGGGATGCAAATTTGTCGTGTGTTGATTTAAGCTTCCTTAAGTCATATTTAAAATGACGGATAACGCCATTAAAGGTTCAGACGTAATATACGATCATTGTTGCAATCAACTACAAATACTTCTACCAAACGACAACGCTGGTAGGTTACAATATACTAAATAATTGAGTCATGAAGGGCTATACTCTCTAAAAAAAACATCATATTTTACTCGAAAGCATGTTTTTTCTCTTTAGACTGTTGTTCTAGTTTAATCGTTTGGTGATATTGATAGGGTAAGCATAGGTGTTCACTACTTAATCCCTGAAATATGATAAAGTGAGAGATTTAAGTAAAAAATGGCAGTGAAAAGGTTACAATCCACTAGAAAACGGCCGAAAAAAGAAGGTGCAGAAACAGTCGATTTTGATTTGTGTCAAACTCTTTTTTGGATTGAACATGACATATCTTTTTTATTGCTTAAATCGATTCAGCTTAGAATGCCCTTTAAGAAAAGGTATAGTTATGGGTGTCTATTTGCAAAATGTTGCATTAATTTTCGCTTAAAGTTGTCGCGTTTACATTGAATTATATAGGAAAAACATTAAGTCTATTGTGGCCGCGTCACAAAGGAACAGTATTTACATAAAATCACCATTTTGTGTGCGGGGTATTATGCGTTTTTGTGTTTTTCACGTAACAAGTGCGTTTTGTTTCAAGAATTTAACGAGCATATCGAATTATGAAGAAAAAAAAGTTTTTTCATTTTAAAATATAAATAAAAAAACGTTCAGAAACTCGTCTTGAGGATCTCAAATCGCACAAATCCGTGCTGGATGAAGCTATAAACACGTTTTTAAAAACGTTTATGTCTTCTTCGGCATAGCATGTGGAAATATTCCAGTAAATTGACTGGTTTGTATTATTTGGGTTAAGGATTTTGCTCTTGAGCGCCCTTTATTAATCAAAGCACTGACAGCGAAAGCCAGATGGCTTATCATGCGTTATTATAAAATGCATTTTTAAGCATTTCTATGTGTAGGATCGATTTGAAATTTGGCATGCACATTGCAAAAAGGTTACAAATCATCAAAAAGTGCCTAATTTGTGCGATTTCAACAGTAAACGTTGTCTTATAGGTTACAATATACTAAATAATTGAGTCATGAAGGGCTATACTCTCTTAAAAAACTTTATATTTTCATATTTTACTCGAAAGCATGTTTTACTCTTTAGACTGTTGTTCTGGTTTATTAATCGTTTGGTGATATTGATAGGGTAAGCATGAGTGTTCACTACTTTATCCCTAAAATATGATAAAGTTAGAGATGTTAGTAAAAAATGGCAGTGAAAAGGGTTACAATCCACTAGAAAACGGCCGAAAAAAAGAAGGTTCAAAAACAGTCGATTTTGATTTGTGTCAAACTCTTTTTTGGATTGAGCATTTTTTTGGATTAAATCAATTCAGCGTAGAATGCCCTTTAAGAAAAGGTACGATTATGGGGGTCTCTATGTGCAAAATGTTGAATTTATTTTCGCTTACAGTTGTCGCTTTTACGTTGAATTATATAGGAAAAACATTTAGTATATTGTGACCTGGTATATTCTTCGCATGACTGCTTTTATTTGCTTCGAGCTAGTTGACACGCGCAACTCGCTTGGTAATGAATAGGAAAGTGAAGATCGGGTATCAGAATATTCGCGTAGTTTCAGCATAGCAGTGTCATATGATAGATCATCACGTGACTCGTATAAACCCATTGCAAGCTTTACATAGTTATTACCGCGCAGTCTGAAAGCAGGATGTGAACTTGTCGTGAGTTGATTTAATTTCAAGCTTCATAAACTCATAGATAAAATGGCGGACAAAGGTTCAGACGAAATATATGATTATTGCTGCAACGTATGTGAAGAGGACATTGTCAACAATGAGGCCTTGTTCTACTGTCAGCAATGTTCGAAAGGATACTGTGGTAAATGTATTGACGACCACAAGCAGCTGTTTAAGAAACACCAACCATTCGGAAGAAAGGAACATAATAAGTGGCCCGCTGTCAAGACAGCAATGGATCTTTTGCAGAATTGTCAACAACAACCTGATCACCGAATCGAGCTGTTCTGCAAACATCACAGAAAACTGTGTTGTGTTCTTTGTCACCTTCACGATCATCAGTAAGTATATGGGGTTTTATTTTAGATCGCGAGCAAATGATATGGAAAACGAAAGTGAATTCAAATTCAAGAAATAAAAATCGTTCGTTTTAACTAGGGATGGGACCGAATATCCAACTATTCGAAAATTCGAAAATCGGCCAAATATTTGAATCCAAAATTCACAATCGGATATACTATTTTTATGCAAAAATACTTCAAAAAAAGTTATAAGTACATGTACAAAATCGCAGTTTTGCCTTTTGGTTTCCATTCTATTTATCAGTCATTTTTTTGATAACAGCTGCCATCAATGAACGAGATGATATTGGCAAACGGGAAGATAAAAGGCGGGGGACCAATCGTCAATTTACTCTCAACTCAGAGTTATGCAATATGTACAAACTTTTGCTGAAAATCAGTCGAAAATGCAAGTAAATGTATGTGAAACATTAATGTATATTGATAAACATTTAAAAATCTGTGTTTTGACAGGTGTTTTAACCTCAGCGGTCATTTGTATAAACAGTGGTTAATATTTCCTGAAGTAACTTTATTACCGCAGTTATTTACATGGTTATGTTACCGCAATATATTTTTATTTGTATAAACGATGGTTACTTCGTTGTAACCTTACCATTGAAATTTGTTAACTTACCACAGTAAAATTACCAACAATGCAACCCTCAAAATGGCGTCATTTTCAAGCAATTTGTCAGACGAACTTTGTCCAAGATAGCCTCTAACACAAAAAATAGCGGAAAACGGGCTAAAACCTTTAGTGACCGACAGGTGGACCGTTTTAAGAACTTAATAAAAGACAATCTTAATAAACTCAAAGCAAACCAAAGCGGCCACTCGTTACCTAATAAGTAATGGACACCATGCTCGTTGTAGTCAGAAACTTGGTGCAAGACATTATTTAAAGCCCCATTAACACTCAAAATCAACAAATATTTCGTAAAATATTTCGTAAAATAAAGTTAACCCATAAAAAACAGTGTTCCTTAAAGCAATAGCTCAAATTTTAACGCTAGATGTGGCCTGGTAAAATAGACGTAACAAGATACATTGTAACCAGACCGCATCTAGCGTTGAAATTATGGCTATTACATACGGAACACTGAATTTTATGGGTTAACTTTATTTTACGACATAATTTACGAAATGTTCGTTGATTTTGAGTATTAATGGGGCTTTAAACGGATCTGTCTTGTTATGATGTTTACGCATTAAAACGCAAAACTCATTAATTTATCGTGATGATATAACTACTGTGGTTAGTCTACATTAGCGACACGGTTATTCACATGGACCGAAGTAGGGTGCAACGAAACATTTAAACGAAACGAACTCATAATTTTGTATATATGTTGTCACAAGATTTATTATCGAATCCCGAGTAAATACAGTTTCATGCTTTTTTACATAATTTCACGATTTTTTTTTTATCGATTCCCGGCTGTATAAAGTTTTAAGCAATAAAAGTGTGCGTTTTGCAACACTGCGTTTTGCAAGATAGACTCTATATTTTAAATATGAATGATTAAAATACACATAAAATCATTCTTTGGAACGAAAGCACTTGCATTGAGTATCAAATTAACCGAAGTTTGTATTTAAACAGCTAATAGGTATTTTATGTCCATGCCATTAAGCATAAATATTGGGGACTTACAATGATAACAACATTTGTTTCAAGTTACCGAATTATTATTCGCACCATCACTTAAATTACGTTCCAATTAAGCTTTATTTAATTTAAGTATTGCATAAGTCATCTTATTGGTTTGTTCATTTAGTTTACTGTTCCTTATATAAAATGAAGAGTACAGAAAAACAGAACATTGTTTAAGCTTTGCAAATGCTGATTTTTCTCGCGATTGGTTCACCTTAAATATAAAATGCAGTCTAACAGAGCTGTCTACGCCTAACATAGCTGCATTTGACGTATGTACAATATCTATCACAGCTTTTTATGGCGTTATGATAAATACATTCGAACACAATGTAAAGACTAAGTTATCACTGTTTTGAAAACCATGGAATACCCTAAATTACGGTTTAAGCATTCAATATTTTAAGCATGTTGCAAACATGAGATAGTCCAAATCGTATTTTGTTTTCATTTCATGTCTTACGGAATTGCATTGACTATTGTATTTGTTTATTACTATAAACAACATAAGAGGTACGCGGACTCTAAATAAAAAAAAATGGATAAGTTTGATTTTAACCTATCATTATAACATACCAATCACAAAATCGTATTTTATTTTATTCCCAAACACTGCTCCAAAAAGTGGTAATACATTTTTTGTTCAGATAATTAATCTAGAACAGTAATACTACAGAACACTATAGTTCTTTACTTTTGGTTTTATGCCATAGAAGTACTTCTGCATGTTAATAGACTGTTATATTATCTATACATCTCCGGACAGGTTTCTAGCGATTAAAATAAATATAAGTTTGTCTTGAAGTGTTAAAAAACTTCAGGCCCGTTCAAAGAACATTTGTTGTCTGTGTCTTAAAAAAAGAACGTCCTCCATGTTAGTCAGTCGGTTCGTGTGGTAACCAGTGCTTAGAGGTTGGTTGAAAATATTCGCGGTAGTAGGGCGGTTACTGGCAACGTCGTTTGTTATACATACCACAGAAACACGGTTACCATAAAGGTTACCGTGATCTTGCGGTTACTGTGGGGTTTAATCGTTTATACAATTGGCTGCAGGTTGTATAATACACAGTATCTTTTGACTTGATTGGGCCGCATTTGGCTTTTATTTCAGAACGACACATCTATCGATAGCAATTAGCAACCCCTCTCTTAAAAACACCGTGGTGTGAATGCCTGTTACAATCAATAATTTGCCGATAAATGCTGAGAAGGTGTCAAAAGCAACAATGTTGCAATCGAGTAGTAGAAGTTGGTTGCCAATAGGTGGCAATAAAGGGATTAGCGATGGTAACTTTTAGCCAGACAGAGCTTGAATAGCGAATTTTATTGTGAACTTATAGAACGTTTTTACGAATTTCGGGACAAATTGTCTCATATTGGGACGCCGGGACAATCACCAAAATCGCGGGACTGTCCCGTCGAGATCTGGCATGTTTGTTTTAATTCCGTTATCCTGACATCAAATCAAATGATTATCTAATCAGAATTTAGTTGATCAAATTTGAACCAATTAAATTGTCGTGGTTCTTAATTCCAGAAAAAATAGCGAAACCAAAAGCAGAAATATTATCGATGGAACGTAATCCAAATCAATTAGAAGTATTGAAATAAATAAGAATATCGGTAATGTGATTTCCTAAAATATCTAACATCTTATGAAACTAAACAGTATTTATTTAAAAAGAAGGGCATACAAATCAATGTTAGTTTTTTTTTCCAAAAATTATTACTCTATCTTGTTTTTCAAAGCTGCAAATAAGATACGATTTATAGTGTCATTTGTGGCAATCAGGAAAAGTAATTTGCTCCGGACGGTCATACGTTCGGACATTTTAATATAAGGTTTAAAAATAGAATATTCAAATATATTCGAATAATGGTAAACTAATATTCGAATATCATTTCCAGTATTCGTTCCCATCCCTAGTTTTAACGGATCAAATTCAGCATGACTTACGAAATCCTATTCATTTAAAAACAGTTTACATTTATTCAAACACACAGATTTGTGTAATTAAGTTAGTGCGTTAGTTTGCTGAATATAAATAAATAAGCAAACCAAAAATCAATACGACAGATCAAACGTTGTATTTAAGTTTATAATTACTAAATCATTTTAGAAAACAGACGAGCGTGTTTCAAGTGTTAGCTGTGTAGAATCGAATTAAACACAGATTGTCTAAGCCTTGACCAAGTAGTTTTATACAAAAATCCTCTGTTAAACAATTGTCTCTGGTATTTTGGGATAGAAGTTATTTAAGATAAGTATCACATTAATATAGTTTGCAACTAGAATCTGGTCTGCTTGTGCTCTAATCTGTCTCCTGGATTTATGCGAACAAAACTAAGATTAAGTGATGGAGGGTTAGTTGGTTCATTTTTCCTGTTTCCTAGTTCCTTATTCCTTATTCAGGCTTAACATATTTGATATATGATTTTTATCAATAAAAATACATATAATTTATTTAGTGAATCAAAACAAAATAACAAGAATACATTTCCTTTATTTATTACTATACATGTGCATGTTTCTTTTTCGCGCTTGAATAGAATTTGTTGTTTAAACCGAACTAGCAATTTCTACTTCGAATACTTACTTTATATCAAGCAAACCTAACACCTTAAGAATTATGTTATAAAAAAAGTAATCTAGTACATTTAAAAATATTTGTTTTTATTTATACTCCAGTTCCTTTTTTTGCGGCTGATTAAGGAAAAAGGAACAATAAGTTAAAAGATAATTTGAAATGAACCAACGTATACCACATACATGTATAAGTTTGTTATACAAAAAAAATATTATGGCATTTGCTTATTCAGCTGGAACTGGATAATCATTAAGTAAAACTACAACGAAATATACTGCAATACATATTGTTCATACCCAACCTACATTAGAATGATTTTCATTGATTTATTTGTCTCTTTGGTTCATTTTAATTTATTTGTTTATTAAAAAGAAAATGCCAGTTCCTTATTCGAGTTGAATAAGGAATAATGGACCAGTACCTTTATACAAACCGAATAAGGAACTGGGTTATCATTAAAAAAAACTACATGTGTATGTAGAAATGTGTTGCAATAAAGTTTTAAGATCCAAATTTCATATATATACAATGATGTTCGATTATATGTGGTTCACTTTGGTTCAATTTAATTTATTTCTAATTTAGAAAATGCCACTTCCTTTTTCAATGTAAATAGGGAGATATGGAAATGATTTAACTTTTCTTCATTCAGCCGCGAATAAGAAACTGGATTAACATGAAGTAAAACTAAAACGAAAAAACTGTAACTGAGCGAATATACTACAATAATCATTTTGAATTGCCAACCTGTTTTATGCAATGATTTGTTTTATATGTGGTACACGTTGGTTAATTGAAACGTGTCTTTTAAATACGAATATGCTTTTCCCTTATATGGCCTGAATAAGGAATTAGGAACAAGTTCATTTTTTCTTATTCAGCAGCAAAAAAAGGAGCTATGAAAAGGGAACCAACTTATTCTCAATGAGCACCCCGGGAAAACTTAAGTGGGAACAGAAATATTAACGTGCTATGATAAACGTTTGCAGACAATTAATTAGTAACAATACTATTACCGTGTTAAGGTTCGCGTTACATAATATTGCGAAGCGCATCAGCCATACTTGAGAGGTAACAGGAATATTAACGTGTTATGATTTACTTTAGCAAATAACTAGTAAAATGAATATTATCGGGGTAAGATTCGCTCTAGCAAGATACATTGCGGAACAACTCAAGCAAATCAAATCAATTCGAAGACAGAACATTTAACATATGCTTATTAACAGTTTCAAGTAATATAGTTTTATAATAAATTATCGAACATACATATTTTCGTAAACGGCAACGTAATATTCCGATAAATATCGCAATAAATAAGAGGTAACACACATCTTTTAGATACGGCAATTAGTTAAGGAGATAATTATCGCAAAACCTATGTGATTATCTCATGGCATTTCTGTGCCACTTTAATCTGGGGTTGAAAACAGATATCATAACACAATTTCTACTATTGTTAGATGATTAACAATTGTATTTTGGACCGGAGGCCTTGCATTACAATAAACCATATGTTATGTTATGTTAGTAGGCAAACGAATGGGGGAGCGCAGGCGGATTTACTGTGTTTTTTTTTTGTTTTAATTGTAGTTTTCGCAGTTTAAAACAGTATATCAGTCATATGACGGTGGTCCGTTAACCAACTCACCCTTTTCCCATGTTAGCTGGTTTACCAAAACTTGTAACTGACAACTGCAGTTTGAATCAAGGNGGGGGGGGGGGGGGGGAGGCCGGCATCCAATCCACACACTAGTTATGTGGCAGGGCCAGGGATCAAACTCGTGATCCTCGGAAAATGCGTGAAACGCCACTAGCATTTGTATGTTTTGTTTTAAATCTATGGTTGGTAATAAAGGAAATCATTCATAAATTAAAACATGCCCAACAGGTAAAGTCGCATTCCATTACATAGTAAAGGAAATAACTCCATCAAAAAGTCTTGAAGTGCAGTACAGATGAACTTTTACTTGGGTGCGTTGCATTATACCAAAGTGTTTCGCTTAGTCATCCTCATTTATTACTTTATAAATTTATTAATTAAATATCTATTAAAGTCAGAGGAAAGTTCACGTATTTGAAAAAAAAACAATAAACATTGTCTTCTTTAAAAAAAAAGGCAGTTAATTTTTTTTAGAATTGTTTGATTAATTTTGGTCTGGCCAATACGGAATAAATTGGACGCACGAGCGCACAGTAGGGGGGGAATCGGACGGGCAGGCGGTACGAATGAGGGCAACTGATTAGATTATCGAAAAAGCTATGTAATAGTATAATATTCATCGTTATATAGAACTCCGACAATCATAGTGAAAAATATCATCATCATCTTCAACAGAT
>VMBQ01002104.1:89712-146787 GCA_007657795.1 Dreissena rostriformis | reverse complement strand
TTTTTTTTTTTTTTACCCCTCAAATTGGAGTTTTTGAGTTCCATTTGGGGAAAGAAAGTGGTTATTTCGGTTGGGGAAGCAGCCGAAATTCGGCTACATGAAAGAAGGGTTTTTTGGCCCTGAACGCACATGCATTAATCCTAGTTTTCTCAGAACGAGGCTCATATAAAACCTTACTGACTATCAAAGATTTCAGTGTGGGGGTAAATACAAATTGATCACCTTATGACAAAAAATATAAATACTTGAACAGTGCCCTAATCACGCTACTAACTGTAATTAAGGAATTACATATGCACAGAAACAGAACATAATTGTTGAATTCTGTGACAATGAAACATCAGGACCCATACCATTGTAAATTCATCCACTAGAAATCTCAACCCAGATCAAGTTGTCAAAGTATCAAAGTAGGTTGCATGTGAACATGCAATGCCAATATTTAATTATTGCCATCAAAGAAAACACTAGACCATTCAGAAACAAAACATCAGGATACATTTCAACGATTGTTTGACCAACAATATTTTTCTTATTTTCATCATAGATGACTGCATGTTCCCACAACATGCCTGAAATTCTGATGTATTTATTGATCTTGAAGCTTCAGGATCTTTTCCAGTCTAGTTAAGGCCTGTTTGATGAGGAGCGCTGACAGTTCCAGTATGTTGTTCAAAGTGAATTTGGGATTATAAGATTTATATTGGACACGCAAAAACAAAAACAAAATACAATCTAAAAACATTTTACAACTATAGATATCATTTAGCATTTGGTTAAAAAAATCAAAGAATGAATCATAAGGCATAAAATAATGTTTGTTAACCCTTTGCATGCTGGGAACTTTGTCGTCTGCTAAAATGTGGGAGGCGGAAAACTACAACGGGTGAGGCCTGGTATAGGGGAAATAACCCTGGGTAAGGGTTAGGGTAAGGGTTAGGGTTAGGGGTCGGGTTAGGGTTAGGGTTGGGTTTAGGCTAACCCAAACCCTAACCCGACCCCTAACACTAACCCTTACCCTTACCCTAACCCTCTAACCCCCCCTTGCGCAATACCATACCATGCCTCGCCCGTTGTAGTTTTCCGTCTCCCCTAAAATGTTGTCTGCTAAATTTCTAAAATTAGCATTTTCTTCGATTTTTTTTTCAAAGAATACTATCAGAATAGCAAACAGTTTGGATCCTAAAGAGACGCCACGTTCTGTGGCGTCTCATCTGGATCCAAACTGTTTGCAAAAACCGTCAAAATCCGGTTCCAGCACTCAAAGGGTTAAAGGTTAATTGACCAAATTAAAATAGGGTATATTGAAACGGGTAAGGGTCCATCATCATTGATGTTTTTTTTTTCTTTAAAAAAATTCATTGACAAGTTTAAAATCTGAAATTTTACAAGGCTTTATCAATAATTAAGCACTGATTTGATGTGGATGCAAAAGCATTAATTTAACCGAAAAACAATTAAATTATTTAAAAAAAATAAAAAAATAAAAAAATGACAAACTAAATGCAATAATTCAGACCTAACGAAGCATCAATCTATGGTTCAATATGTGACATTAGTAATATAACTGAATTTGCATGGCAAAGTTCTTCATTTATCATTAAAAAAATACTTTCTTTTTCCCCTTTTTTTGGAAGAAATTTATTCTCTCAATAAGTGAAATGCTCAAAATCAAATCTAGAAAATATGTAACCATAATCATACAAAAAATAACACTCATTTACAATCACTTACAATATTAATGCATAATAAGCTGAGGGTGTTTTTCCAAATTAAGCATAATGCTTATGACATAACATTCCTTTTCAACAACTAAATTAAGCGCCAAAGTGAATGTGGTATTCAATTATGCAATAAACACGCCACAGGCACCAAAGCTATTTCCTCAATTTTTATAAGCTGAATAACTCCCCTAAAGAATGCTAATAATTCATAAACACACTAAATGGCATATGATTTTAGCCAGACTCATTATAATTACATAAACGATCATCAACACATCACTTCTAATGCAATATTTCTCAGAAATCATACTTTTCTAATGAAAAATGTTCTCAGGAATGGCAACTTAACTGCAAATTCAGATAATGTGATAGCTATCAGTACATTGAAATCATTTCTAATACTGTGGATTCTTTGATTTTATGGACATGAAATTTTGTGGATTTGTAAAATCATGAATATGCGGATAATTTCGCTTGATCTCAAATTTATGGATTTTAATAGTTTCTCATATAAGACTGTGGATGTAAATGTCAATTAAACATTTGAGTAGACCCACAAAATACACACAAATTAATGTAAGGGGAATAATATTCAGGTTTCACAGTATATCAAAGATGCGTGACTTAATTTACGAAATAAATTACATTTCTTGGAAAATTATACATTGTCTACCACAGTTTCTCATTTTTGATGACACTTTATGATGCAAGTTGGGCAATTCTAGTACAAAATAAGAAATAAAAAAGATTCTGTAGGAAGGATGGAACATTTTTCATTTTTGCTGTTTGCATCTACACATACATTAAAGGGACTAAAGTTCACATTTTTTTTATTTTTTTTTGTAAATGTCCTAAAAAATGGTTACTTACAAATATATCATGTTTTTAATAGTCTTAACTTATTATAATAGCAAGGAAAAAATGTTGAATAAAAATGTTGCCCTCCCCGGGATTCGAAACCGGGTCCTCCTGCAGCAAAAGCCTACACGCTACCTCTTGGCCACGCAGCCTTTTGTGTTGAAAAGCAAAACATAATGGCTCTAATAATACTTGACGTATTTTCCCAAACAATTGAGGAAATGTGTTACAAAATTGGAATTAGCTTTCAGGATCAGTAGCGATATATATGATTAAATCGATAAGATGCTAAATTAGCTGAAAGCTTGGAAATAATGAATCTTTTTTCAACACTTTTAATCATGCGATAATTTCATTTTCAAGCACTTTTCAAGCTATATTCAAGTGCTTTCTATGTATTTGTCAAGGCTATGATTGAAAATCAGCACATTTAAGCATTTCATATTGTTTTTAAGCACTTTCCAACGTAAACCTTGATTGTTAAGCACTTTTAAAGGTCTGTGCAAACCCTGAATATATTTTGTTATCTGAATATTATAAAACTGGAGTCAAGGAATTAGGAATTGTTTTTATTAAGCACATGTTGCATGCCAACATGCAATGGCAACATCAAATTATTTTGATTAAAGGATATCTTAGAAAATTCTGATAAAACCCCCACATGTTACCAATAATTGTTATTTAATTGACATTAAGGTTCCAATAAAATCTTGATTACCATGAAAATAAGAAGTTAATAGCACACATGATTAAATTCAAAAGTTTCAGAAGATTTCATATTAGCATTTTATTAATATGGCATGCTAGAGCAATATAAAAGAAAAAAACAAGGTCACCATGCTTCAAGTCAAAGATTGCTATATTAAAATAGCTTTATATGGAGGTTTTTGTAGGACACATTAATGCCCCAACACCACCCTTTGAAAGGGGACCTATGTACACATATAAGCACTAACAGGCATAACACTTAAAAGTATCTTCCATCAACATTCTTCAAATGGCAAGATCATAACAATATTAGCTACGCTGTCATACAGATGAAAATCGCTATTTTCAAGTCGTTGAGATCATCAAAAAATTGGAAATATGAAATATCATGATTTTTTTAAACAAATAAGTATTTTTTCAGTAAAGTGCAACCGCGTGTTTGAACGGTTAGAAAAATGTCAGATCAGTGTAGGGACTTCATATTACAAATGTGTGGTTACACTTAACAGAAAAAATACTTATTTGTTAAAAGACAAGATGTGTTTGTGAAACACAATGTCCCCCTATATGACGTTTGACCTTGAAGGATGAACTTGACCTTGACCCTTCACCACTCAAAATGTGCAGCTCCATGAGATACACATGCATGTCAAATATAAAATTGCTAGCTTCAATATTGCAGAAGTTACATTACATGAGCAATTTTGACCCATATATTTGACCTAGAAGGATGACCTTGACCTTGACCTTTCACCACTCAAAATGTGCAGCTCCATGAGATACACATGCATGCCAAATATCAAGTTGCTATCTTCAATATTGCAAAAGTATTCATAAAATAAGCGATTTGGGCCACATATATTTGACCTCTGACCTTGAAGGATGACCTTGACCTTTCACCACTCAAAATGTGCAGCTCCATGAGATACACATGCATGCCAAATATCAAGTTGCTATCTTCAGTATTGCAAAAGTATTCATAAAATGAGCGATTTTGGCCACATATATTTGACCTCTGACCTTGAAAGATGACCTTGACCTTGACCTTTCACCACTCAAAATGTGCAGCTTCATGAGATACACATGCATGCCAAATATCAAATTGCTATATTCAATATAGCAAAAGTTATTGCAAAATGTTAAAGTTGGCACAAACCAACCAACAGACCAACCAACAGACCAACAGACAGGGCAAAAACAATATGTCCCCCAAATGGGGGACATAAAAATCATGATACCTATAGAAAACTCTCACGAATGAGCGTGCTCTCCACTTTATCCAATTAAAAATGGTGAAATATTTTAAAAGACATTCTTAAAAATGTTATCTGGGTCGCGCATTATTCTCCCAACACAGATCTTAAAAAGTCACGTGATATAGGCACAGTGCCCTGAGGTATTGCCTGGAAAGCAATCACTCTGGAAACCCCTTTTTATCAAAAGAAAACATTGACTATCCAGAAAAAAAAACTCTAAATCAAGCAAAACCCAGCAAAAACCCAACTTCAATCCAGAATAAACCTGTCAATCCATAAAGAACCCTGTCAAGCTGGAGAAAAGCCTGTCAATGAGAGTATAAGGCTGCCATGGGCGTCCGCAGGAATAATCCTTAAGGGGGTCAAGGGGGATATGTCCCCCTTGGCCGCCGGAGGCGTAGAAAATGTTTAGAATAAGGCCAGATAATGGTGCATCATGAAGTATATCTTGTGGGTTAAGAATCAGGATTTGCAATTGACTGTATTGGAGTTAATTATACTTTTTTTCTCTCTGCTTTGATCATAGTGACTTTTCACATATAGCATTTTCATCAGTCATCACTCAAAAAGATATCTCACTGTATCGGACTGGAGCAACTGTCTATCAGAGATTTTTCGATGAAGAGAAACTCGTCATAAGTGAAGAGTTCCTTGTATTCACAGACCTGATTTAATGGACGCATAAACTATTGCAGGGACACAATAACACAGTGCAAGAAGTACGGTCTTAACTTGAACAAGCTACGCGGCCAAGGATACGATGGATGCTTGACTATGGCTGGAAAAAAACATGGTGAACTAGCCCGTATTAAAGCCGATTACCCTCTAGCCGTGTTTGTACATTGTTCGGCTCACCGTATTTATCTTGTTGTAAATGATATAAAAACAGTTTCTGACGTACATAACATACATAACATACGTAATACCATGAACTGTGAAAGCAATCATTAAGTATTTCAGAGGGAGCCCTTAAAGAAGACGGCTAGTTCTGAACACACAATTGTTAAGCGAAATATGGTTGACTGCAAAGTATAAAAGCATATGAATCATAGCTAACCATTTTATCGAAATACGCCATCAGTTAGGATATTTAGCGCAAAACAAACAAAATACAAAAGGACGACAGACTGCACATCAGCTATGGACGACAACTGGAAAGGTGACATTTGTGATAATGCTCCACATAATAGCCAAATATTTGTCTTTTTTAGAGCCCATCACGCAAGCACTTCATGCCGTTCAATTACACATGATCAGTGTAAAAAAAAAACAAGTCAATAATTTAAAATCGATGTTCACCGATCATCAAGAAAATGTGGAAACAATTTATATTGCGTATATGAACTCACTGATCCAGTTGGTAGGAAGCCGATTTTCAGAATCTAACATTTATATTGCGTATTGCGTACATGAACTCACTGATCCAGTTGGTAGGAAGCCGATTTTCAGAATCTTACATGCCTGCGTTCATGTTACATCAACTCCATCCGAACCACATACAAATTTTGATCGAGCAGACTATAAAGGTAGTCCGAACCATCAACAAATTTCATCGAATCGATAATTTTGAACAAGACACAATGTCATGGTATGACATGAGCAAGAAGGAATCCTGCATCGAACAGAATGAGTCAGATTTTGTTGACTTGGTAAAAAAAACGGATTTGTTTCCAGACGCGCTTGAGGCGATGATCATATTACTAGCCCTGCCCGCCACCACTTGTACGTTGGAACAATCATTAAGCACGCTGTGACGAGTCAAGACATGGCTAAGATCCACCATGTCCGACTACAGGCTCTCAGCATTATGCATGATGAGCTTTCACAGGGACCGGATCAAAACCAACAAGAATAGTTCTATACAAAAACCATCGAGAAATTTGGCAGAACCCATGTAACCTTCACTTCCTATTCAGGGACTCAATAAATATTAATTGATTGAATTCTTTCCTCGGTTTTTCACGAATGAATCATGTTTAAAACAATGTTTTGATAGTAAATAAATTGAGCAATAACAATATCCATTATTTGTTTACATGTAAACGGGAGTTGATGTTCGTGTGAAACTAATTGTTCAATTCAGGAATGGTAATTGTACACATTGGTTTTTTTTTCCAGGGGGGTCAACTGACCCCACTTGCCCCCATGTGCGTTTGCCCATGAAGGCTGCAAGTCTGGGAGAACAACCCACATGCACCATGGATAAAAGACAATCTCCAACCTGGGTTGCACCAGAAATAGAATTGATAAAAGACCATCTCAGATTAACCCAAGTGAACCATCTAATTACAGCTCCTCACAGTATTTATCACATTATACAGGCTTTTGTTCAGAAAGCAGTGAAGTTACTTGGACAGTGATAACTAGACTGCACATTTTAATTACATGAGGGGCGTTATGGGAAAACTGTCAGTTCTTTGATTAATTGTTGCTTAAGTAACATTTTTTCAGCAAGTACATTTTGCCATTTTACAAGTTGATAAAAAAAACACTCACTAAAGTACAAATTTCTGATAATTTCAAGCACTGAAAATAAATAAAAAGTCGAAATAAAAATGAGCCTGGTTCTGGAAAAAAATAGGCTAAATGCAAGTGTGTTAAGGGTCATCACAGATTAGCCTGTGGAGTCCTCACAGGCTAACCAAGGACAACACTTTTCACTTTAATGGATTTTTTGTTGACAGGAGGTCTCTTCTTAACAAAAATCTTGTGTAGGCAGTAAGTGTTGTTCCCGATAAGCATGTGCGATCTGCACAGGCTAATTTGGGATAACACTTTACGCCCATGCATTAAGTCCTGTTTTCCAAGAAAGCAGCTTACATGATCAGTCTGAAGTTCAAACTCATCAACAGGTTTAAGAAAAACAAGGGCTGTTTGTAAAACATGCATGCCCCCCATATGGGCTGTCGGTTGTAGTGGCAGCCATTGTGTGAATACGTTTTTTGTCACTGTGAACTTGACCTTTGACCTAGTGACTTGAAAATCAATAGGGGTCATCTGCCAGTCATGAGCAATGTACCTATGAAGTTTCATGATCAAAGGCCTAAGTAATCTTGATTTATCATCAGGAAACCATTTAACTGTTTTGAGTCACTATGACCTTAACCTTTGACCTAGTGACCTGAAAATCAATAGGGGTCATCTGCTAGTCATTATCAATGTACCTATGAAGTTTCATGGTCCTAGGCGTAAGCATTCTTGAGTTATCATCCTGAAACCATTTTACTGTTTCCAGTAACTGTGACCTTGACCTTTGACCGAGTGACCTGAAAACCAATAGGGGTCATCTGCCAGTCATGATCAATGTTCATATGAAGTTTCATGATTATAGGTGTAAGCATTGTTGAGTTATCATCTGGAAACCATTTTACTGTTTCAATTGACTAAGCCTTGACCTTTGACTTAGTGATCTGAAAATCAATAGGGGACATCTGCCAGTCATGATCAATGTACCTATGAAGTTTCATGATCCTAAGCGTAAGCATTCTTGAGTTATCATTCAGAAATCATTTTACTGTTTTGAGTCACTGTGACCTTGACCTTTGACCTAGTGACCTGAGAATCAATAGGGGTCATCTGCCAGTAATGATTAATGTACCTATGAAATTTCATGATGCTAGGTCTAAGCATTCTTGAGTTATTATCCGGAAACCATTTTACGATTTTGAGTCACTGTGACCTTGACCTTTGACCTAGTGACCTGAAAATCAATAGGGGTCATCTGCCAGTTCTGATCAATGTTCCTATGAAGTTTCATGATCCAGGCATACGCGTTCTTGAGTTATTATCCGGAAACCATTTTACTGGTTCGAGTCACAGTGACCTTGACCTTTGACCGAGTGACCTGAAAATCAATAGGGGTCATCAGCAAGTCATGATCAAAGTACCTATGAAGTTTCATGATCATACGCGTAAGCCTTCTTGAGTTATCATCCGAAAACAATTTTACTGTGTCGAGTCACCGTGACCTTGACCTTTGACCTAGTGACCTGAAAATGAATAGGGGTCATCTGCGAATCATGATCAATGTACCTATGAAGTTTCATGATCCTAGGCCTAATTATTCTTGAGTTATCATCAGGAAACCATTTTACTGTTTCAAGTCACTGTGACCGTGACCTTTGACCTAGTGACCTGAGAATTAATAGGGATCACCTGCCAGTCATAATCAATGTACCAATGAAGTTTGATGATCCTAGACGTAAGCTTTCTTGAGCTTTCATCCGGAAACCATTTTACTGTGTTGAGTCACCGTGACCTTGACCTTTGACCTAGTGACATGAACATCAATAGGGGTCATCTGCCAGTCATGATCAATGTACCTATGAATTTCATGATCCTAGGCATAAGCGTTCTTGAGTTATCAACTGGAAACCATTTTACTGTTTCGAGTCACTGTGACTTTGACCTTTGACCGAGTGACCAGAAAATCAATGGGGTCATTTGCCAGTCATGATCAATGTACCTTTGAAGTTTCATGATCCTAGGCGTAAGCGTTCTTGAGTTTTCATCCGGAAACCATTACATTAATAATGTATGTAGTTTGGCTATTGTATTTTTTTATCTGTTTCTATTAATGCATAATGACTCAGGCTATTGGTTTGAATATATTTCTGAGAAGAATATTGGTCATGTGACTGTGATCTATCTTCTGATCCTTAAAATAAAACTGTTTTAGTGTTTCTCAGAATTTAGATTTCATTTTAATGAGATGGCACACAGATTCAAATTGATTAAAATCTCAACTTTCGAATTTTAGACGCCATTTTTCACAGACAAGGAAAAGAGAAAGTCTAATGATAGACTGCAAATATGTCCCAATGGGTTTTACCTTTCACAAAAACAAATGCTTTACTTTTTGTATGAATGGAATGAATATGCATGAGAAAAATTAGTTTTGCTTTACTTTTTGTTAACATTAATTCATGGTGCAATGACAATTTTCTGTGACATTATCAGCAGGATATGCACACAGGAAACACGAACCAGTCAACATCCTTTGCTGAGATAAAACCTTTTAACAAAATTAGTGCAGATCATTTAACATTTAGTATTATCTTGATTGAGCAAATTATTTTCATTATCTAAAAAAACAACAAGAGATGTGTTTGTCAGAAACACACTGCCCCCTACTGCGCCGCATTGAAATAAAATTTCTATTTATCATTTGGCAGGTAAAGAAATTATCTCCCTTTAAAGCTTATTACTTCCCTTGGATTGTGTTTTTTTACCTTTGACCTTGAAGGATGACCTTGACCTTTTACCACTCAAAATGTGCAGCTCCATCAGATATGCATGCATGCCAAATATGAAGTTGCTATGTTCAATATTGCAAAAGTTATGACCAAACTTTGACCAAGGTTAAAGTTTTTGACAGACAGACAGAATGACAGACAGACAGGCCAAAACCGATGTACCCCTTCTTCTTCGAAGAAGTGGGCATAAAAAGTAATGTCAAATCAATTTACAACCTTAATTACCATTCAATTATTAGCTTTCTGTTTAAAACTTGGGAAATTTATTAATTCAGCAGAGTAAAAATGTGTTCCAACGTATATAATGAAATAGGAAATGGGTCTTTTAACAATCTTTTAACAATCATCCTTTCACATCAGCAAAGCACACATTCCTCGAGAAAAAAAACAACAAATAATGCTCTAAGGGCCAGTAATTGGAACATTACCACACAGAACAAAATAATCCTTACATAATCATTGCATTGCGTGCAAATCAAGTGCAAATTGACCTCGCAATTATCTCGCAAGACACAAAAGACGAAAGCTGTTATAAAGTTGCTAGGCTTCGAAAATGCCTTGAAAGGTTTGGTGGAAAAGAAATCAAAAGCTTAATAATGTCTAGGACTTGTATCTATATATGTAAAAAAAGACGTAATGATGTCTCAATTTTTAGCATTTTTAAAGCCTCTATAACGCTAAAAAATCAACGACAATTTTGTTATATATTTCGTAAAATATAGTTAACATATAAATAATCAGTGTTCCTTATAGCAATAGCCAAAATTTCAACGTAAGATGTGCTCTGTTAACGTAGATTTTTGTAGATACAAAATGCTCGTTTTTATTTATTTGTGACACAATTAATTCCATTTTAATTTCCCGCAATTAAATCTATTCATATGACACACGAACACTTAAATGGTACCATGTTATTGCTAATGTGTCATATGAATAGATAAAGTTGCAGGAAATTACAATGGAACCACATCTGGGGTTAAAATTCGGCAATTGCCATAAGTAACACTGATTTTTAATTGTTTAACTTTATTTTAAGAAATATTGTACGAAATATTCGTTGATTTTGAGTTTTAATGGGACTTTAATTCACAATATTTTTGTAATATTTCTTGAGACCTGCAAAATGTATATCATATTTGAGAACCTATATGTGATCTTTTTTTTCTTTTCTTTCATAAAGATGTTGTCTTGAGTAACCCAAGCGATTAATTTGAGAGTTTTTGTTTGTTTGTATTTTTTTTTTGAGTTTTTGTTTTTGTTTTGTTGTTGTNGGGGAAGGAGTGGAAGTAGTAGAGGTTCATAAGGAAAATTAGAAAAAAATGAAAATATGAACAATTAGCATAATGATAATAATTATCATAATTATAATGATTTCAACAAAATCATTTTGTAATTCTAAACAAATCACCTAAAAGGGTGTAAAACAATAATGTAAAACAATAAACTGTTTTCTTTTTTTCAATTAAATGAATGTAATGTTTGTAGTGTTTGTGGATTGCTCCTGTTTTGTCTTGAGGCAAGGTTCCACTTTCAATCACAAACATTGGTATCCAAATATCGTTGGAAATATCGTTTCTTTTTCAGAACCAAATTTCCATAGAGAACAAAAATAACATACCTCAAAAATGAAATAGGATGAACCATAATAACATGGTGGCAATTTACTCTGCATTAAACGTACATATTTATTTGCTGCCTACAAACTTTGTTTAAGTACTTATCATATTCATTTATCTTAAAATAAAAGGGTAAGGCGCTCACCGTTACATCACAAAATTTAGCTGGCTGTTCTGAGCAGGTAGTGTTCAGAAGGTTTGATAATAGACTTATAAGAAAAACAGCCTCACAACAAGGCAGCCATGTATAGTAACAAACCACAATCGCCTTTCGATCACAGCGGATATATCATCAAGACAAATGTGGCGTGTTCTGAGAAAACTGGGCATAATGCATCTGCATAAAGTGTCATCCCAGATTAGCCTGTGCAGTTCGCACAGGCTAATCCGGGACGACACTTTCCGCCTAAACTGGATTTTCGCTTAAAAGAGACATCATTTAAACGAAAAATTCCATAAAAGCGGAAATTGTCGTCCCTGATTAGCCTGTGCCGACTGCACAGGCTAATCTGGGATGACAATTTACGCACAAGCATTTTGCCCAGTTTTCTCAGAACACGACACAAATGTTCTGGTTTCAATCACGGATCAACATTTGGATAAGTGAAGCCCCAGTGACTCATTGAAAGGCTTTTAATTTTGCACAAAATGTGATTAAAATGCAATAAACAGAGAAACATCAGATTTCATTTTTCAATACTGGAGCATTTCAGCGCACATGAAATTTAATACAAATAAAATGAATATTGTTCACCTAACGTTACTTTAATTCAATAATATGGAAGCAAATGAGTCATTTAGTACATCCCGGTAACAATATTAACTCACCGAGATACAAAAGACCGCACCCCAACCGCATGACAAATAGACTGTGCCATAAACATTTGGTACAGTTTTTGATGTTCATTGTGGGATCACTGATGGAAAAATATGCGTGGTCATCGTATGTCATCAGCATGTTTGCCATGGTCTTTCAACTGTCCTTTTTTAACCCTTTGAGCGCTGGAACCGGATTTTGAAGGCCTTTGCAAACAGTTTGGATCCAGATGAGACGCCACAGAACGTGGCGTCTCATCAGGATCCAAACTGTTTGCTATTCTGATAGTGGTCTTTGAAAAAAAGTATAGAAAATGTTGATTTTAGAAATTCAGCAGACAACATTTTAGCAGACGACAAATTTCCCAGCATGCAAAGGGTTAATGTTGCCTCTAGGATGTTCACAAGCTTTTTCTTAAATTTTTACCTGTATATCTAGTTTTGAACCCATTATAGACAAAGTAAACTCAAATATCACTAGGGAAAATGTTCTTAAAAAGTTTAAAAGAGATTTGGCAATGAATGCGGCCTCTAGAGTGTCAACAAGCTTTTTCTTTAATTTGACTTAGTGGTTTAGCTTTTGACCCCAGATGACCCAGTTTCAAAATCGACGGAAATATCATTGGGACAAAAGATCTTACCAAGTTTTTAGACGGTTGGGGAAAAAATGTGGCGTTTAAAGAATGTCCACATGCAAAATACTAACAATGTACAACAAATGACAGACAAAAGGTGATCACAAACTCACAACATGAGCCCACTATGCAAAGGTGAGATAAAGAAAAAAAAATCTTAGTTGCAGAAAACAGTTATTTATAAAGTGAGTAATAAGCCTAAACCTTCTGTATCTAATATAAATGAGCAGGGCATGGGAAAACAGGGCTTAATGCATCTGCATAAAGTGTTGTCCCAGATAAGCATGTGCAGTCAAGGGGATGATTTTTCTTAAATATTATAGTCCCTTCCTGCAAAACCATAGAAAATCCATTTACTGTCTGTAAAGCTTGTTACCTTTAATCAATTGAGAAGATAAGGTCAAAGGCAGAGAGGGACTTCCATAATTATATATATTTTATTATTTACATTTTCATTAAGTTTACTCGGATTCTGTGAACACATTCAAGGCTTCTAAATGACACAAACTCTGGATATGCAATTCCAACTTGTAAATGCCAAAACAGATTTATTTAAACAAGTCTATTTAAATGAGAAGTTAGTTTAAGACGCTTTATTAAGACATTAAAGGGACTTGTTCACGTTTTTATAAATTGGCAAAATTGAAAAAAAAAAAATGCAAATTTTCGAAGTAGTTATGTTTTTTTCCAATGAAACAGTAATACTGAACATTCACCCTGCTCTCAAATATCCATTATATGCATCTAATAACGATTTTAAAAACTGAAAATTATAAAGAGTTACAAACGCGAAAAGGATTAAATAATTTGGAAAGTTCTGTCAATATTGTAATATTTTGTTTCATTACGAGGATTGTTGACTTTTACTCCAAGGGTCAGTGGTTCAACCCCAGGTGTGGCTTCCTTTTTTTCTTTCTTTCTTTAATTTTATTTTTGTTTTATACTGGAGTTCCAATGTTTACATTTATCAATTTAAAGCATTTAATGACAAACTTCAAAGCATAAATAAATCTGTGAACAAGTCCCTTTAATCATACATCAGAAATTTGTTGTTTCTTCTCAAAACTGGATATTTAGTTAACCTTCTATATGTGAACCTACTATATGTGCACTATATTTTTCCCTGTCAACAACAAAATGCTTAAGTTAACATGAATTCATCAGAACTTATCATAGTATGTGATAAATACTTGCTGGTGACAATACATTTGTAATAATAAATTAAGATTTTCTTATCATGCTATAGAAATTTTGAAGTTTAAAAGGGGGGCATAACTACAACAATTTTTAATGTATGACAAAATAAAATATAAGCAATCATGCACAACTTTAAAGAATAAGGATCAATGCATACTAGTTTTAAAGTTTTACTTTTAAAAGTGTTAAAAAACTCTGTCAGACAAGATGGGGCCCCGGACAGACGGTAGAATCAAGCCATACTGTTACTGCTTTAAAAAAAAGTCTGAAAAATTTCATGAGGCTAAGCAAGTGTTTCTGGAAAACTTGGCTTAATGCATGTGCGTAAAGTGTTGTGTCAGACACTTTCCACTTTTAGAAATTTTCTGTTTAAAGGGAGCCTCTTCTAAACGAAAATCCAGTCTAGACGAAAAGTGTCGTCCCTGATTTGCCTGTACAAACTGCACAGTCTTATCTGGGATGACACTTTACGCACACGCATTAATACAAGTTTTCTCAGAATGAGGCTCATATAAACATGACCTTGAAGGAAAAATATCAATACTTAACCCTTTAAGCGCTGGAACCGAATTTTAAAGGCCTTTGCAAACAGTTTGGATCCAGATGAGACGCCACAGAACGTGGCGTCTCATCAGAATCCAAACTGTTTGCTTTTCTGATAGTATTCTTTGAAAAAAATTGAAGAACATGCTAATTTTAGAAATTCAGCAGACAACATTTTAGCAGACGACAAATATCCCAGCATGCAAAGGGTTAAAATAGTGCCCTAATCACACTAGTAACTGTAATTAAAGAACCATATGCACAGAAACAGTACATAATTGCTGAATTCTGTGACGTCAGGAATCTCAAATCCCAGATCAAGTTGTCAAAGTACCATAGCATGTTGCATGTGAACATGCAATGCCAATATTTAATTATTGCCATCAAAGGAAACACTAGACCATTCGTAAACAAAACATCAGGATAAAGTTCCACGATTGTTTGACCAACAATATTTTTCTTCTTTTCATCATAGATGACTGCATGTTCCCACAACATGCCTGAAATTCTGTTGTTTTTATTGATCTTGACACTTCAGGATCTTATCCAGCCTAGTAAAGGCCTGTTTGATGAAGAGCGCTGACATTTCCAGTATGTTGTTCAAAGTGAATTTGGGATTATAAGATAAATATTGGACACACACAAAAAACTTATTTACAATCTAAAAACATTTTACCACTAGATTTCATTTAACAGTTGTTTAAAGAATTTCAGAGAAAATAATCATTAGGCATAAAATAATGTTTGTTAAAGGTTTATTGAACAAATAAAAAAGGGTATAAAGGTAAGGGTCCATCATCATTGATGTTTTTTCTTTAAAAAAGAATAAAATTCTGACTGAAAGTTTACAAGGCTTTTTCAATAATAAAGCACTGGTTTTATGTGGATGCAAAATCACTAATTTAACGGAAAACCATTTAATTATTAAAAAAANGCAATTATTGAGGCATCACAAAGCATCAATCTATGGTTCAATATGTGGCATATAAGTAGCATAGCTGAATTCGTTTGGCAAAGTTTTTCATAATTATATCATTAACAAATTACTTTCTTTTTTTTTATAAGAAATTATTCTCTCAATAAGTGAAATGCTAAAAATCACATTCAGAAAATATATAACCTGATAATCATACAAAAATAACACTCATTTACAATCGCCTACAATATTATTTCATAATAAGCTGAGTTTTTTCTAAATGAAGCATAATGATAATGACATAACATTCATTTTCAACAACTTAATAAAGCACCCAAAGTTAATGAGGTATTCAGTTATGCAATAAACAGCCAAAGGTACAAAAGCTATTTTCTCAATTTTGATAAGCTGAATAACTCCCCAAAAGAATGCTAATAATTCCTAAACACACTAAATGGCATATGATTTTAGCGAGACTCATTATAATTACATAAATGATCATCAACACATCATTTCTAATGCAGTATTTCTCAGAAATGATCATACTTTTCTTATGAATTAATGTCTTTATCTTACTATTCTTATATATAGGAATGGCAATTTAACCACAAATTGAGATAATGTGATAGCTATCAGAACATTAAAATAATTTCTAATACATTGTACTGTGCATTCTTTGATTGATTACAATTTGGACATGAAATTTTGTGGATTTGTAAAATCACGATGTTTGATCTTAAATTTATGGATTTTAACAATTTCTGATATAAGACTTCTGATGTAAATGTTGATTAAACATTAAAGTAAACCCACAAAATCCACAAAAAGTAATGTTAGAGGAATAATAAAAATTGGTTTCACAGTATATCAAAGATGTGTGACTTAATTTACGAAATAAATTACATTTCTTGGAAAATTATACATTGTCTACCACAGTTTCTCATTTGTGATGAAACTTTATAATGCAAGTTGGGCAATTCTAGTACAAAATAAGAAATAAAAAAGATTCTGTAGTAAGGATAGAACATTTTTCATTTTTGCTGTTTGCATCTACACATACATTAAAGGGACTAATGTTTTTTTATTTATTTTTTTATTTTTTTTATATTGATTTATATGATCAAATCGATAAGATGCAAAATTGGCTGAAAGCTTGGAAATAATGAATCTTCTTTCAACACTTTTAATCATGTTATCATTTCATTTTCAAGCACTTTTCAAGCCATATTCAAACGCTTTCTATGTATTTGTCAAAGCTTTGATTGAAAATCAGCACATTTAAGCATTTCAGATTGTTTTTAAGCACTTTCCAACGTAAACCATGATTTTCAAGCACTTTTATAGGTCTGTGCAAACCCTGAATATGTTTTTGTAATCTGAATATTATTAAACTGGAGTCAAGGAATTAGGAATTGTTTTTATTAAGCATGTGTTGCATGCCAACATGCAATGGCAATAACAAATTATTTTGATCAATGGATATCTTAGAAGAACCTCATTAAACCCCCACATGTTACTAGTAATCGTTATTTAATTGACATTAAAGGGAGACTGTACGATTTTTATATGTGTTAAATTTTAATATATTGATAAAATTATGTTACGATGACACAAAATAGGCAATACAAATTAAACATTGCAGACGAATTTCATAAAATGCAGCAAAGACAAGTTAGCGCTGGTTAAAGCTGATGCCGACACTTTTACTCCTATTTGTTAGGAAACAAAATTGTGTCGTATAAAAGAATCTGCACTAAAACTAAATTTAGATTCACATTGTACATGCATTATATATATGCTGGCGAATTCGGCTGGAAGCCATTTTCAATTTCAGATTTAAATATCTGGCTTATTTCGCATTTTTCGACACATGTTCTTCTTAACTTTTATTTTAATTTATATTGAAAAATATGTATAATACGTTGTTCAGACATTTTATAAAAATTCATAAATATTTGACAAAATTGTACAGTCTCTCTTTAAGGTTCCAATAAAATCTTGATAACCATGAAAAGAAGAAGTTAAAAGCACACATGATTCAATTCAAAAATTTCCGTGGATTTCATATAATAATTATAGCATTTCATTAAGATGGCATGCTAGAGCAATATAAAAAAAAAGAAAAAAAAACAAGGTAACCTTGTTTCAAGTCAAAGATCGCTTTATTTTTAATAGCTTTACATGGAGTTTTTTTGTAGGACACAAATGCCCCAACACCACCCTTTGAAAAGGGACCTATGTACGCATATAAGCACTAACAGGCATAACACTTACAAGTATCTTCCATCAACATTCTTCAAATGGCAAGATTATAACGATATGAGCTACTCTGTCATACAGTTGAAAACCGCTATTTTCAAGTCGTTGACGCCATAAAAAAATGAAAAGATGAAATTTCAAAATAGCGATCAATGGGTTTTTTTTTCGTTAAAACTCGGGGCCGGTAAACGGACGCATTCCCAATGGCAAAATGTATATATTTTTTCCGAATGGACCTTTAAATTCCCAAAGGATGAGGTAAAAAAANCAATTAGAGATTTTTCAGTTTTAATGAAAAAGTACATGTTATATAATGGCGAATAAAATCAAAACAAGGCCGGTGACCCTATGTTTTTATTTCTTTTTCCATATAGTATTTGTATGTAGTACTTGAATATAAATTTTGAGCAAAAGTTATTAGATGGAAAAAAATCAGCAAAACTGCAGCAACACCCCTTAATCCAAAGTGAACCATCTAATTACAGCTCCTGTATTCATCACATTATACTGGTATATATGGCTTTTGTTCAGAAAGCAGTGAAGTAACTTTGACAGTGATAACTAGACTGCACATTTTAATTACATGAGGGGCGTTATGGGAAAAAGGTTTGTTCTTTGATTAATTGTTGCTTAAGTAACATTTTTTCAGCAGGGCAAGTACATTTTGCCATTTTACAAGTTGATAAAAAAGCTACTCACTTATTAAGTACAAATTTCTGTTAATTTCAAGCACTGTTATAAACATGAGCCTGGTTCTGAAAAAAAATAGGCTTAATGCATGTGTGTTATAAGGTGTCATCCTAGACTAGCCTGTGCAGTCCTCACAGGCTAATCAAGGACAACACTTTTTCGCTTTACTGCAATTTTTTGTTTAAAGTAGGTCTCTTCAAGCGATCTGCACAGGCTAATCTGGGATAACACTTTATGCACATGCATTAAGTCCAGTTTTCCAAGAAAGCGGCTTATAGATCAGTCTGAAGTTCAAACTCATCAACAGATTTAAGAAAAATAAGCTTACAAGTGCAGAAAGACCATGCAATTAGTAAATGCACATCAAATGAACTCAATCTGTCTTTAGATCCCAAATGCAAAATGTGTTAGAGCATCTGGGAATTGTGATTTAATTGCACAAAGATGGAAATTGATTAAAATCTGCTGTCCAACTTGCATGTCACAAGAACGAGAGACAGTCAAATGATAGATAGAAAGGTTAATAATTGTATCTTCAAACAATTTTCTCCATTTACTACTAAGCTCTTAAAAATATCATTTACAATTATTTTGCGCATAAGGAGATATTTTGCCTGGAGTAGCTTATCAATGCCATGTTTATGCCAGTACTTAAAATAAAGAGCCAATAAAAGAATGTCGTTGATCATCTTATAATCAGACTGGGAAACCTCTAAGCACTTATTCTCAGCACCTTATTTACATTGAAAATAATTCCGAAACACTTCAAAATTGGGAAGTTGCAGTGACATATGAATATTACATGTCAACCGTGAGCCCAACAATGGTATGACATGGTAGATATAGCTGAGAGCAGAATTAACGACCATAGTCACTATATGGGCCATGTTCTGGGAAAGATGAGTTTAATGCATATGTGAAAAGTGTTGTCCCAGAAAAGCCCTGCAGTCCGCCTAGGCTACTGATTATCAAGGACGACACGTTCCGCTTTAATGGAACTTTTCGTTAATAGAAAGTCTCTTTTAAAGATAAATCCAGTCTATGCTGCAAGTGTTGTCCCTGATAAGTCTGTACAGTCTGCACCGGCTAATCTGGCACAACACTTTATGCACATGAATTTAGCCCAGTTTTCCGAGAACTCTGCTCTTATGATAAACCCCAGGAATTCAGCCTGCCACTCTGGGGTCAAGCTTAGGGGCTAAAGTAACCTACCTCTAGTTGTTGTAACCATGCACATCACTTTTTGGCATATATGTCATTTGTCTTTTTTCAGATATATCCAACCTGAGATATCTATAAAGTTATACCCAAATATGGTTTCTTTTCTTTGATGAAGAAAAAATACTTTTAAAGCTATCTATTTAATTTGTGGCCACTTAAATGTTGGTAAAACTAATGACTTTGGAGGTTTTCTAAACCCGCATTCAAACTACACAGAGGGGGTGACATTCAAAACTATGCATAAGGGGTCACATGCATTATTTAAATAGACCCTTTTAGTATGATGTTGGCGAATATGACCTTTTGTGGGGCAAATCTGAAAGCCATTACAGTAATCCATATAAATAAATTGCCTAGCCCTTTGCATGCTGGGAAATTTGTCGTCTGCTAAAATGTTGTCTGCTGAATTTCTAAAATTAGCATTTTCTTCGATTTTTTTCCAAAGAATACTATCAGAATAGCAAACAGTTTGGATCCTGATGAGACGCCACGTTTTGTGGCGTCTCATCTGGATCCAAACTGTTTTCAAAGGTCTTCAAAATTTGGTTCCAGCACTGAAAGAGCTAGTCAGCTGTTACTGTGCATTCTGATTTTTTCATATCTGTTCAGAAAACATTAATTCACAATTCAAGGACAATATTCTGTGAAATTATCAGCAGGATATGCACACAGGAAACACAAACCTGTCAACATCCTTTGCTGAGCTAAAAGCTTTTAACATAATATTAGTGCAGAAAAGTGATGCATCTATTGAATATCAGGACAGGTGAAAATGAGAGCAGAACAGAAGTATTTACACTAACTAAAAGCCCAACAGCCCGGGATGGTGATATGTTATTCGGGCTACTAGAAATTAATAATGTATGTAGACTTTAGTTGGGATATTGGAATTTGTATCTGTTTCTAAGAAAGCATAATGATTCAGGCTATTGGTTTAAATATATTTCTGTGAAGCCTGAAACAGTCATGAATTTATTGACTGTTGGTCATGTAAACGTGATCTCTCTTCTGATCCTTAAAGCCTCTGACCTTGAAATGAAATACATGTTAATCAATAGAAATAGATGCAATTTGAAAGTGTGCAAAATTGTCATAAAATCTATAGCCTAGTTAGCAAGTAATTTATTATTTTTTCAAACGGTACCGCTTTTAAAACCGAAAGTAGGATTTCTATATGTATACGTCCATTTCGACAAACGCGATTATTTTCAAGTTTTAAAGCGCAAAAAAGATGGATTTCTACCTTGTAACCACCAGATATATTCTAATTGGCATAGATTAAATTAAATCTATAGCCTAGTTAGCAAATATTTATTTTTTTTCAAACGGTTCCGCTTTTAAAACCGAAAGAAGGATTTCTATACATATACGTCCCTTTCAACAAATGCGATTATTTTTAAGTTTTAAAGCGCAAAAAAGACGGATTTCTACCTTGTAACCACCAGATATATTCTAATTGGCATAGATAAAATATGTTTCTTATTTATACTTAAATTTACTATGCCAAATAAGTTGTGTGGCTTTAAAGTGAAATGTTTTTGTGTGTCTCAGAATTGAGATTTAATTTTAATGAGATGGCATACAGATGCAAATTGATTAAAATCTCTTATTTCCAATTATTTTACAAGCCATTATTCACAGACAAGGAAAAGAGAAAGTCTAGAGATAGACTGCGAATATGTCCCAATGGGTTTAATCGTTCACAAAAACAAATGCTTTACTTTTTGTATGAATGGACTTAATATGCATGAGAAAAATTCATTTTGATTTACTTTTTGTTAACATTTAGTATTATATTGATTGAGCTAATTATTTTCATGATTCAAAATAAGCAAGTAAAGTCAAATCGATTTCCAACCTTATTAATTCAGCAGAGCAAAAATGTGTACCAATGTTATGGCAGAAACATGTTTAGTTCTTTTACTAGACAAAAGTAATGTGTTTGTACAGATTATTTTATTCAATTATTACCAACGTTATGAAATAGGAAATAGTCTTCTAACAATCTTTTAACAATCATCCTTTCACATCTGCAAAGCAATCACTGAATCTATTGCACACATTCCTCGAGAAAAAAAAACAAGTAATACTCTAAGGGCCAGTAATTGGAACATTACCATACAGAACAAAATAATCCTTACATAATAATTGCATAGCGTGCAAATCAAGTGCAAATTGACCTCACAATTATCCCTTTGCATGCTGAAAAAATTTGTCGTCTGCTAAAATGTTGCCTGCTGAATTTTTAAAATAAGCATTTTCCTCGATTTTTTTCAAAGAATACTATCAGAATAGCAAACAGTTTGGATCCTGATGAGACGGCACGTTCTGTGGCGTCTCATCTGGATCCAAACTGTTTGCAAAGGCCTTCAAAATCCGGTTCCAGCACTCAAAGGGTTATCATGCAAGACACAAAAGCCGAAAGCCGTTATAAAGTTGCTAGGCTTCAATTATGCCTTCAAATCTTTGTTGGAAAACAAATCAGAAGCTTAATAATGTCTAGGACTTGTATATATATATGTAAAAAAAAAGGTGTAATGATGTCTCAATTTTTAGCATTCTTAATTCACAATATTTTTGTTGTAATATTTCTTGAGACCTGCAAAATGTATATCATAATTGAAAACCTATATGTGATCCTTTTTTTTCTTTTCTTTCACAAAGATGTTGTCTTGAGCTACCCAAGCGATTAATTTGTGCGTTTTTGTTTGTTTGTATGTTTTTGTTTTGTTTAGTTTTTTATTTTGTTTTGTGTTTGTGGGGGGAGGAGTCAATGTAGTAGTAGAGGTTCATAAGGAAAATTAGAAAATAATGAAAATATGAACAATTAGAATATTGATAATAAGGATAGTAATCATAATTATAATGATTTCAACAAAATCATTTTGTTATTCTAAACAAAATCACCTTAATGGATGTAAAGCAAAAATGTCAAACAATAAACTCTAAAATAAATTATTTCCTTCATTTCAATTAAATGAATTAAATTTTTGTAGAGTTTGTGGATTGCTCATGTTTTGTATAGAGGGAAGGTTCCACTTTCAATAACTATCATTGGTATCCAAATATCAATGGTGGCAATTTACTCTGCATGCATAGATACTTATTTGCTGCCTAGAAAAAAATAAAATCATATTCATTTAACTTAAAACAAGAGGGCAAGGCGCTCACAGTACCATCAATGAATTGAGCTAATCTGAGCAGGTAGTGTTCACAAGGTTTGATAACAGACTTTTAAGGAAAACTGCCCCACACAAAGGCAGCCATGCATTTTCACAAACCACAATGCCTTTCCATCACAGTGGAGATAACATCAGAACAAATGTTCTGACCGAAGATTGGGCAATGAATGTGGCCTCCAGGGTGTTCACAAGCTTTTTCTTTAATTTGACCTTAATATACCTAGTTTTGAACCCAATAGACAAAGTTTAAACTCAACTCAAATATCACTAGGATAAATGTTCTGACAAAGTTTAAAAGAGATTTGGCAATGAATGTGGCCTCTAGAGTATCAACCAACTTTTTCTTTAATTTGACTTAGGGGCCTAGCTTTTGACCCCACATGACCCAGATTAAAAATCGACCAAAATAAAAATTGAGACAAAAGTTCTGAACAAGTTTCCAGACAGTTGGGCAAAAAATGTGGTGTCCAGTCAGTGTTAACAAGCAAAAGACTAATAACCCACAACAAATGACAGGCAAAAGCTGATCACAAACTCTCAACATGTGCCCACTGTGAAATCTCTCTGTGAAAATTGTCTTAGTTGCCAAAAACAGGTATTCATAATTTGCGTTATAAGCGTAAATCTTCTGAATATAATATAAATGAGGACGTCTCTGGGAAAATGGGGCTTAATGAATCTGTATCAATTGTCCTAGATCAGCAAGTTCAGTCTTCACAGGCTAATCAGGGATGACACTTCCTGTTTTTATGGTATTGTTTTTTTAAAGGACGCCTCTTGTTAGTGAAAATAAAGTTTAAACGGAAATTGTCATCCCTACGAAAAAAGCCCAGTTTTCCCAGAGCGAGGCTCAATTGCAAAGGAAATCAGTCTCTGGCTCAATTCGAGGGTTGAATGGAAAAACTGTTGTATCTCCTTCTTTATTTAATATGAGTTACGACAGTCTTCCGTTCACCCCTCGAATTCATCAAAGATAAATGCCTCATTATAAGAGACAACTGAAGCCATTGGAACAAGATTTTCCAGAACAATATATTTATTTTTAAACTCATTATCCTCCTGAGATTTATCTTCTTTTTTTATTTATTTTTAATTTCTGAACTTGTTCCCCTGCTTTTTTCTCCAATCTCCTTTAAATCTCAAACGTTTCAGAGCTGGATATTTTTTTACAATAAGTTTCAACTTATAAAATTTGAATTTAGTTATGGGATAAACAAACAAACAAACACTTTTGAGTATAAAAAGGTCAACAATATTGTTTTCTGTGTTACGTAATAATTTGTAAAGAGATTCAGCAAAATCAAAGTATTCACTTGCCCGCTATAATTTTTAAGTTGAGTTGATATCCCCCACCAATTTCAAAATTTTGTGACAGACAAACGGACAGAATGATGGACGGACAATGCCAATTCTATATCACTCCTCCTTTGGCCGGTGATAATTATCTACTTATCCTTAGCAAATGTCACTTGGGTATAACTGTATCATGTTTTGCAATCCAACATAACTGGGGTCGGCCATTCATATTTTTACAGAATAGACCCCAAGGAACTTAACTGTGGTGAGCAGGTAATGTTCACTAGGTTTCACAATGAAACTGTCCAAACACCTGGCAGACATGTTTTTCTAGCAACCACACTAATTTTTTAAACCAGTCTAGATATCATTACACAATTTTTTTAACATTCTTAGAAAGTTTCATGATGAGTGGGTTTCAAATATGATTTCGCGAGTGTTCAAATGGTTTAACAATAGCCAGAAAAATAAAACTGTACCTGTTCATGGCAGCCGTGTTTTAAATTAACTTGAATCATATCTCACTTAGCGGAGAAATTTGTGGCGTGTTCTGATAAAACTGGGCAAAATGCTTGTGGGTCAAGTGTCATCCCAGATTAGCCTGTGCAGTCCGCACAGGCTAATCCAGGACGTCACTTTCCGCCTTAACTGAATTTTCCCTAAGAAGAGACATCATTTAAACGAAAAATTCCATAAAAGCGGAAATTGTCGTCCCTGATTAGCCTGTGCGGACTGCACAGGCTAATCTGGGATGACAATTTATGCACAAGCATTATGCCCAGTTTTCTCAGAACACGACACATTTGAGTAAATGTTCAGACCAAGTTTCATGAAGATTGGAAATATATGTGTGTCTCAAGAGTGTTCACAAGCCTTTCCTTTAATTAAAACTAGTGACCTAGTTTTTACACCACATGACGTGGTTACGAACTCCGTCTAGATACTATTGGGACAAATGTTCCCAACTTGCAACTGGATTTTGAGGTCTGAAAAAGGAGCTTAACATTATAATTGTGACCTCAACTTTAAAGACTGGTTTGGGTTTTTTTCTGATAAAACTTGAATGTGAGCCATGTAAAGATAACGATAAACCTGTCCTTACAGTCTAGTTAATAGAAAAAAAGACCCCTTGTTGGTTGTTACTTAAAAGAAAGTTGTAATTGGTAAGTATTCTGCATACTTGTAAATTGTTATTGATATGAATACTATTTGATCAGAAAAAAGAACAAGACATGTCCAAAGGGCACATTCCACTTATGTCTAAAAACTCCAATTATGTCAAAAACAAGCTGTTTTAATGGTCAACTTTGTCTTTTGACCTTTTAGTGTGAGGTAGAGAAAAGGGTGTTATACTAGACATGATGTCTTATGATGGTTACATTTTTGCCAAGTATTTTTTTTTAAATCCTTCAATATATGGCTAAGCTGTGGCTGTGACTGCTATATGAAAACTTCTTCGAAGGGCATAACAACATAAATCATGCAACTAATTACATAATCTATCTAGTTTTGTATGTTCTTGTACATTATGTAATTACACTATTTCATGATGACTTGTACTGATTTATACACAATTTTCCACAATGATGTACACAGAATATTATGGTTTTTTTTACCTACATATAACCTTGACAGAATATCTGATTATTTCTGGACAAAGGGAGACTACCAGTACCACAGCTGTCTTATGAATTGAGATATAATTGTCTCCCCTGATTCTGATAAGTAACATGACAAGCTTTTTTACTACACGCATATTAAAGTTGATTTAAACATAACAATTGCTTTTCCAAAAGATGCAAGCTTTTCCAAAAAATGCAAGCTTTTCCAAAAAATGCAACTCACATATAGCTTATCAACTATCAAGTGTATAAATGCATTANCGAAAAAAGCCCAGTTTTCCCAGAGCGAGGCTCAATTGCAAAGGAAATCAGTCTCTGGCTCAATTCGAGGGTTGAATGGAAAAACTGTTGTATCTCCTTCTTTATTTAATATGAGTTACGACAGTCTTCCGTTCACCCCTCGAATTCATCAAAGATAAATGCCTCATTATAAGAGACAACTGAAGCCATTGGAACAAGATTTTCCAGAACAATATATTTATTTTTAAACTCATTATCCTCCTGAGATTTATCTTCTTTTTTTATTTTTTCTTAATTTCTGAACTTGTTCCCCTGCTTTTTTCTCCAATCTCCTTTAAATCTCAAACGTTTCAGAGCTGGATATTTTTTTACAATAAGTTTCAACTTATAAAATTTGAATTTAGTTATGGGATAAACAAACAAACAAACACTTTTGAGTATAAAAAGGTCAACAATATTGTTTTCTGTGTTACGTAATAATTTGTTAAGAGATTCAGCAAAATCAAAGTATTCACTTGCCCGCAATAATTTTTTAGTTGAATTGATATCCCCCACCAATTTAAAAATTTTGTGACAGACAAACGGACGGAATGATGGACGGACAACGCCAATTCTATATCACTCCTCCTTTGACCGGTGATAATAATCTACTTATCCTTAGCAAATGTCACTTGGGTATTACTGTATCATGTTTTGCAATCCAACATAACTGGGGTCGGCCATTCATATTTTTACAGAATAGACCCCAAGGAACTTAACTGTGGTGAGCAGGTAATGTTCACTAGGTTTCACAATGAAACTGCCCAAACACCTGGCAGCCATGTTTTGCTAGCAATCCACACTAATTTTTTAAACCAGTCCAGATATCATTACACAATTTTTTTAACATTCTTAGAAAGTTTCATGATGAGTGGGTTTCAAATATGATTTTGTGAGTGTTCAAATGGTTTAACAATAGCCAGAAAAATAAAAACTGTATGTCTTCATGGCAGCCGTGTTTTAAATTAACTGGAATCATATTTCACTTGGCGGAGAAATTTGTGGCGTGTTCTGAGAAAAGTAAAGTGTCATCCCAGATTAGCCTGTGCAGTCCGCACAGGCTAATCAGGGACGACACTTTCCGTCTAAACTGGATTTTCGCTAAGAAGAGACATCCTTTAAACAAAAAATTCCATAAAAGCGGAAATTGTCGTCCCTGATTAGCCTCTGCGGACTGCACAGGCTAATCTGGGATGACAATTTACGCACAAGCATTTTGCCCAGTTTTCTCAGAACACGACACATTTGAGCAAATGTTCAGACCAAGTTTCATAAAGATTGGAAATAAATGTGTGTCTCAAGAGTTTTCACAAGCCTTTCCTTTAATTAAAACTAGTGACCTAGTTTTTACACCACATGACGTGGTTACGAACTCCATCTAGATACTATTGGGACAAATGTTCCCAACTTGCAACTGGATTTTGAGGTCTGAAAAAGAAGCTTGCCATTATAATTGTGACCTCAACTTATAAGACTGGTTTGGGTTTTTTTATGATAAAACTTGAATGTGAGCCATGTAAAGATCACGATAAACCTGTCCTTACAGTCTAGTTAATAGAAAAAAAGACCCCTTGTTGGTTGTTACTTAAAAAAAGTTGTAATTGGTTAGTATTCTGCATACTTGTAAATTGTTATTGATATGAATACTATTTGATCAGAAAAAAGAACAAGACATGTCCAAAGGGCACATTCCACTTATGTCTCAAAACTCCAATTATGTCAAAAACAAGCTGTTTAATGGTCAACTTTGTCTTTTGACCTTTTAGTGTGAAGTAGAGAAAAGGGTGTTGTACTCGACATGTTGTCTTATGATGGTTACATTTTTGCCATGTTTTTTTTTTAAATCCATCAATATATGGCAAAGCTGTGGCTGTGACTGCTATATGATAACTTCTTCGAAGGGCATAACAACATAAATCATGCAACTAATTACATAATCTATCCAGTTTTGTATGTTCTTGTACATTATGTAAAAACACTTTTTCATGATGACTTGTACTAATTTATACACAATTTTCCACAGTATACACAGAATATTATGTTTTTTTATTTACATATAACCTTGACAGAATAGCTGATCATTTCTGGATAAAGAGAGACTACCAATACCACAGCTGTCTTATAAATTATCATAATTGTCTCCCCTGATTCTGATAAGTAACCACTTACATGACAAGCTTTTTTACTACATGCATATTAAAGTTGATTTACACATAACAATTGCTTTTCCAAAAGATGAAAGCTTTTCCAAAAAATGAAAGCTTTTCCAAAAACTGCAACTCACATATAGCTTATAAACTGTTAAATGTATAAATGCACTGTCATGCATAAAAATATATTCAAGAGACAAGGATGCTGTCAAGTGGAAAAACTTACTAATGGGAAATAACTCACAGCTGAAGGTGCTGATTATACGAAATTATTGTAACAAAATGTAAATCATATGCTATCTAAAGTTACCTAATACTAAATCCATCTGATATACCAGTGCTCAAACAAGAACTTATTGTTAAGTGAATTAAGTGTTTTTGAACGTTTATTGTGGGAATAAATCCTTCAAAAGATTGGGAGGATAAGCAAGAAACCAGTTTATTGAATTGATTGATATTAGCTAATCTGTTCATCCACACATGAGCAGCATAAAGCAAAAATGGGCCATATGTGGCCAGAGTAGCTCCAGACAAGCCTGTGCATCCGTGCAGTCTGGTCAGGAGCTATACACCTTTCCACCGAGACCATGAAACCTTGCGGAACTTTATAGTGGACAGGGGAGCTCCTGACTAGACTGCGCGAAAACATTATTTGAATTCTTATATGACCTGACAACATGTTCAACAATTGCAATGTTACTTCTATTTTACAGTTTGAAACTGTGTTTCCTTATTGTTAATCTGCAATATAACAACATACAATTTTGCATGTGTCATGTAAGAATTCTATTGATGTACCACTAGCTAATTGATATTTGCTGATTTTTCTTTAAACAAAAAAATATTGTTAATCCACACAATAATCAATAAAAAGATGCCCTCTACAATATTTGTTTGTTTGGCAACTTGTTTTACTACATGTACTGGTGGGCAGAAGTTTCGCCGTTGAATTTATATTCTAAAACATGAAAAAGCACTCTCCCAGCTGTTTGAGTAATTGAAGAACTCTACTCGCCCAACCTTCAACTTCAATTGCAAATTTGAGCAAATAAGTGGTTTTTAATGCCTGGCCATCTAACACAAAAATGCCACCCAACCCACAGCATCTCTTTTTTCAAGGAACAAAATCGTTTTTGAGCCCATCCCAGGTATCAACAAATGTCCTGACAGAAAGTTTCATTTTGATTGGACAAAAAATGTGACTTCTAGAGTGTTCACAAGACTTTATTTAAGTCATATAAGGAAAACTTCCCCACCCCTTGGAAGCCTTGATTTTCAACGGACAAGAACCATTTTAAAACTCTGTCCAAATGTCATAAAAATTGTTCTGGGCAAGTTTCATTTTGATTGGGCAAAAAATTTGACTTTAAGAGTGTTCAGTAGGTTTCACTTTAGCCACAAGAGTAAAACTATCCATAGCTGTGTGCGAGTTTTGTCAATGGAACGGAACCAAACATGGCTGTGCTATCAATAAAAGAATATTCTGGGCAATTTTCAGGAAGATTGTAAAAAAAATTGACTTCAAGAGGGTTTCCAAGGTTTTTCTATAGCCATACGAGGAAAACTGGTGAATTAAAAAATGCATTGCTCATTAGAAAGTAGACAAAAAGCCATAATTCGGCCAAAACAAGTCCCAGGAAAAAGTCTTTTCTTGACAATCATCTACACATTAAGGTCTTTCAACTGAAAGTTTGAGTGACATTCATCCAGTAGTTAGAGAGATGTTAAAATGACCATATTTTGGGACAATATATTCTATAGTGGTAAAACAGACTAAGGCCCATTCTTCGAGCAAAACATTTCGTTGCATTCTTTTCTTTATGATCATGTACACATTTAGGACATTCGACTGTGAAAGTTTGAGCGAGATCCACTCAGTATTTAACCCTTTGCATGCTGGGAAATTTGTCGTCTGCTAAAATGTTGTCTGCTGAATTTCTAAAATCATCATTTTCTTCACTTTTTTTCAAAGAATACTATCAGAATAGCAAACAGTTTGGATCCTGATGAGACGCCACGTTCTGTGGCGTCTCATCTGGATCCAAACTGTTTGCAAAGGCCTTCAAAATCCGGTTCCAGCGCTCGAAGGGTTAAAGGAGTGGAAAACAAAAGATTTTATGACTACGGTATGTATAATTTGCCATGGCAAAACAGACAAAGGGACATAATTCTTCCGAAAATTGATAAAAAGAGGAGTTAAAAACATGGATGCACTAACCAGCAGACTAACAAGCGCACTATTTAATTCCTCCCAGTCTATGGAGGCATAACAAACTTAATTTAAATGTGATATTCTTGACTAATGCTGGATTCCATGCTGATACCTGAGTTTCAATGATTTCTTGAAGCATGTGCATGTTCCAGAAGTATCGTGAGTCACACTGCTGCCATAGTGGCCCCCCTTGTCCACAGTCCTGCGCGCACTGGTGTTGCACAGAGCGCGTGAGGTCGTATGTCCGGCAGTAGTAAAAGCTGTTGGACTCGTACATTTTTATCAGCTCCTGAAATTATACAAACAGTGTTTATCATACCTTACATGATGACGCTTCTTCTTTGATTCTACATATGATAACTTCTGATGTCTTTTATTTCGGTTAACTACCAAAAGGTATTTAGAGGGCTGATAAAATAGTCCAGTGCTTGCTATAACCAAGCATTATTTCGTGTTAATGCCTGCTCAGCTTTAGTGGTTTGTAACCTTTATAGCAAATTTCATAACACAAATATTTTCCAGTCTGTAACACTGTCGTCTGCTTGATTTGCTGGTCAATTAGAAGAATTTTGTTTCATACTTGAATATCTTGAATTTGTCTTTGATACATTATAATTGTATTGTAAGCAAGCATGTGAGTTTAATATAATTTATAAAATATAATATATTACTAATAGGCAGTTGTATCAACACAGATCCATCTTTATCCATATATTGTTCTATTATGTGTTTTATATATGTATTCTGCCTAACGACAGAATGTTAATGTATGACGTTGAAGTCACGTCCTTTGATTTTGTTTATATTNTTTATTTATAAGAAATTTATTTAATTTTATAGTTTATTTATAAGAAATTTATTTAATTTTATAGTTTATTTATAAGAATTTTATTTAATTTTATAGTTTATTTATAAGAAATTTATTTAATTTTATAGTTTATTTATAAGAAATTTATTTAATTTTATAGTTTATTTATAAGAAATAGTACAGACTACTAAGGGCCTCTCCCAATAAAGAGACCTCCCATTCAGCCCACAAACATAAACAGACCTTGACTTTGGTCTGATCAATGTTTGGGACTGATACACGTAGGTTGGTGGCCATTATGCTCTGGTCTGTACTATATTTTTATATCAGCCTCGCTCTGTGAAAAGGGGGTTTAATGCATTTGCATAAAAAGTTGTCCCAGATTAACCTGTGCAGTCCACACAGGCTAATCAGGAAGACACTTTCCGCTTTTATGATACTTTTCGCTTTACGAAAGTCTCTTCTTGACGAAAATCCAGTTAAGGCAGAAATTGTCGTCCCTGATGAGCCTGTGTGGACTGCACAGGCTAATCTGTGACGACACTTTACGCACATGCATTAAACCCCCTTTTCACAAAGTGAGGCTCATATGGTAGGTCGCAGTGGGGTAGTGGATATGTGTTGCTGTTTGAATTGGAACTTGAAGATACAGTGCTTGATCCCATTCTGGGTGTGTTCTTTATTTATAAGATCTTCTGCCAAAACACAAAGTTCTGGTTCTACCCTGGTAATGTACTTGCGTGTCTCAATGAGTCATATGGTCTCGATGAATTCTAGTTATAATAAAAAGGTTTAAACTAAAGTAATGACAACATGTTGTGCTTCAAATAATCTTATTCGGGAATCAATAATCATAATTCATAATAAAGTGGAATCAAACGTCTGTCATTAGTAAAACCTGTTTTACTCATGCAGTTGTATTACCCTAGTCCCTTGAACATTTTACAAGATTTTTATTTTCACTATAAGAATGACAAAAGGTTCATCCGTGACTCATGCATTTAGTGTTAACCTTTTTTATTTAATCTTGATTGCATCGAAAGCCTTAGGCTTATTGAAACACTCTTGAGCCGTTTCCTGGGTAGAACCAGTCCTTGGTGTCTTTTTGGGAGATCTAAACAACGTTTCCACAGTGGGGATCAAAATCAGCTGCTTGAGTTTGGGTTTATCAATTGTTAATTTAAACCTATTTATTTAAGCTTGATTGCATCGAAAAGCCTTAAAGCTTATTTTAAAACTCTCCAGTCCGTTTCCTGAGACTAGAATCAGTACTTGGTGTCTTTGGGGATATTGAAAGAACCCTCCAACAGTTTGGATCGATCCCGTGACCTCCCGGTCCATAGGCAGACACCATATCCATTACGACCCTGCAGCAACCTTTTTTATACATTTTTGAAGGGTGTGGTTTTAAACACTTATTTACATAACTTATAAAATCAATATTTGAAATTATAAAAATCGTACCTCAATAATCTTCTTTTCAAATTTATCTCTGTCTTTGGAGTCGACCCGCTGGAATATGCAAAAATATCAGNAAAAAGTTCTTAAAGTGTTAAAGAATAGTTTAAGAATAATTCAAGAACAGGAAAGGTCCTTAAAAAGTTATTGAACTGTTTCTGAAGGCAGTTCTTGAACAGTTCTTGTACAAATGTTCTTAAAATCCTCTAGAACAGGTCAAGAACTCTTACTTACAGTGGTAAAAATACTATGCATATTCATTCTTACTTCACAGGTTTCACAAATCTACAAGATTAGTATGCTAGACATTTCAATATTACTTTCAAAAATATTTATGAAACATCTAGCACAAAGGAATTCATGAATTATTCATGATGGATCCTCAAAGTCTGTCTCAGAAAAGTCACCAGAAATAATTGTTCATGAAATGTTCATCACTAAGTATTAATGGTTAGATGAAGAACTGTTCATGAACTTTGAAGTATTCAACAATAATTCATAAACAGTTCATGAACGTGTCTTAAGAACAGTTCATGTCCAAAAGTTCATGAACCAACTTCAGGAACTTTTTCAGAACCGTTCATGAACAGTTCCTGATTGGCTTGAAGTGTTCATGAAATCATGAACAACATTTCGCAGGGGTAGTTTGAATGTTGTACATTGAAATGTAAAAGAGGACTTCTTCAGACAAGTTTGTGTCTACAGTTGGTCAGATAGACAGACATCCATGGTGATTAGTTTAAACGTATTTATTGCATCAAATATGCATGGGATTGGATTACAAGTTTTTGCAACATTATCTGGATCCTCTCCCAGATAATTATATAACATAATTTACTAAAATACATTATTAATAGTTCAACAACATAATCAGTAAGTATAACATAATTATACACAGATTAATAAACATGAAAGTAGGTTAACAATTGTAAAGTTTTTGAGAATAGTTATCTCCCATTGTATGCATGTTATTGACAATTTTATACAAAATTTAAAACCTTTTTGAGCCTGCTATGAATGTCTGTACTGTTCTGAACACCATTTCATTAAAATCCCAAGACATGTTGGGTTCACCACATAGCAACAATTTAACATTAAGGTTATGGTTCAATTTGCTTATAGTTACATGTAGTCCTCGTATGTGTGCAAAGTTTAAACATTCAAAAAAGTAATGCCGCGCATTTTCACAAGGAGCTCCGCAAGAACAAGATTGATCAACGATTAGATTTGATCTATAAAGATCGTAGTTTAAACTTCTACACATATTTCTAAGTCTTGTGTGAGCAATGTCTTCTTTTCTATTGCCTATATTATAGATTTTGGGCACACAGATGACTGTGGGGTTATCGCTGATCTGAAAGAAGATATTGTAGGTTTTTCTCTTGTGTCTGTATGAAGGTCATTCCACAATTTTATTGTAGATGGAAAAAAAGATATACTGTATGAGGTTAATCGAGATAGGGGCAAAGAGTAATTTCCTTGATTTCTTAGATTGTAATTTGATATACTACCAACATGTTGTGGAAGTAGATTTGATAAATAAGAGGGTGTTAAATGAGAGTGAATTTTATAAAATGTTACTAGTTTTTTTCTTTTTCTCCTCGAGGCTAAGGGTTCAAGACCAGATTCTTTATATAAGTTCTCTTTACTACAAAAGAGGGGTACATGCAATTCTAGCAACTTCCAATTGTAAATTTTCCAGCCTATTGCTTTCATATTCAGTACAACCGTCCCAAACTTCACTAGCATACTCTAAGATTGGAAGAATAAAGGTTCGATAGAGTTTAAGTATGTTGCTTTTCGATAATATATACTTAAGTTTTCGAAGAACATTTATTTTCTTTGAACAAGAATCAAAAACATTATTTACATGGTCAGACCATTTGGCATTTGAGGATGGGGTATAAGTAGATTATTTCCAAACAAAATACATGTAACGGTTGTCAGTATAAATTTAAATACATTTCACTGGTCAAAGGGAAGCAACCCAAACAGTTAAACCTTATGCATGAATTAATTACATTTAAGTTATCTAACCCTGTCTCATGATTCACAAGCACAAAAGTTTCAGACTCAATAGATTGACCTCTTTCTTAATTAAGGAGGAAATTATTTTTTTTTTTCAGAAAATCAATTCCATAAAATAATACAATAAAATATATTAATATTTCTTTTGCGTTCAATAATTTAATTCTCACAGAGCAAAACCCTGACAATGGCGCCCATTGTGGGACAGATTTGCCCTTCCTCCAACAAGATGGGTAACAAAATCTCTATATAACATATAAAATGGTTGATAACAGCAAAAAGCACTCAGAATTCACTGCATTGTAACTGATTTATTTATTCAATAGCCACAATCAATTATTACACACATGCACAGCAAAACACTTCAATTGTCTCTCTAGCAATTACCACAAAACTATTATATGTTTGTAACCTGCTAATATATTAGGTCCTGTACTAGTCAGTAATCATTTAGTTCTGAAAAAAAAATATAATAAATAGAAGATATTTGTTCATTTTGGTAGAGTATCGATTTAACTTCAAAAGTGATCAGAGAAAATTATATTTTTAATTATAACAAGTGAATAAAAAAAATCAATAATCTCACTATAAAACCAACACATTTTCTCTAAAGTTATAGCTTTACTCTGCCAAGATATTGTCAAGATTAAAATTCCAACCAAGTTTCACAAAGATGGAATCATAAATGTGAACTCTAAAGAAGTAACAAGGTTTTTATAAAATTTTACCTGGTGACCTAGTTTTTGCATGCACATGACCCAGATTTGAAATCGGCTTAGAAAATGTCAAGATAAACATTCTGACCAAGTTTTCAAGATCCAGTCATAAATGCAGCCTCTAGAGTAATAAGTTTTTTCTATCATTTGACCTGGTGACCTATTTTTTGGATGCACTTGACCCAGATTCAAACTCAGTTTAGATTTATTCAACATGAACATTCTGACCAGGTTTCATCAAGATTGAATAATAAATGTAGCCTCTAAAGTAGTAGCATGGTTTTTCTAAGCTTTGACCTTGTGACCAAGCTTTTGGACGCAAGTGACCCAAATTCAAACTAGGCCTAGTTATTTTCTAAATAAACATTCTGATCATTTTTTTATCAAGATTGAGTAATACATGTGGCCTGTAGAGTGGTAACAAGGTTTTTCTAAACTTTAACCTGGTCACCTACATGTAGCATCTGTATGAAAGCGGCCCAGATTCAAGTTTGGCCTAGATATTTTTCAGATAACATTCTGACCAGTTTTATCAAGATTGGATGAAATATATGGCATTGAGAGTGGAAATACCAGGTTGTCATAAGATTTAAACTGATGACCTTGTTTTAGGATGCACATGACCCAGATTTGAGATCTGTCTAGAAAATGTCAAGATAACATTCTGATGAAATTGTATCATATCTAGAAAATGTCAAGATAACATTCTGATGAAATTGTATCAAGATTGAGTCATAAATATGGCATATAGAGTGGTAACAAGATTTTTTTCTAACATTTTACCTGGTGACTTGGATGCACATGAATCAGATTTGAAATCAATCCAATTTTAGTAAAGATAAACATTATCACCAAGTTTCATTAAGATTAAGTCATAAATGTGGCCTCTAGAATGGAAACAAGTTTTTTCTAAGATATTGCCTGGTGACCTAGTTTTTTGGAAACATGTGATCCAGACTTCAACTTGACATAGATGTTGTCTAAATAAACATTCTGACCAATATATATCAAGATCGAATCATAAATGTTGCCTCTAGAGTGGTAACAAGGTTTTTGTAAGATTTGACATAGTGACCTTGTTTTTATATGCACCTGATCCACATGTCAAGATTATATAACACTTCTGACAAAGTTTAATTAAGATAAAGTCAAAAATGTGGCTTCTAGAGTAGTAATTCAAAAATTCTATGACATGGTGACCAAGTTTTTGGACTCATGTGACCCAGATTCTTACTCAGCCAAGACATTGTCGAGATAAACATTCTGCCCAAGTTTCATCAGGAGCTAAAAGTTGATGACACACACTGCACATGGACCAGGGCACACTGCTTCAAAGCAGGATGCCGGGCATAGGGTGATCAAAATAGCTCAATTTAAGCACTTTGTGCTCAAGTGAACACATTCTACCTAATCATCAGTTGTGTTTTTTTTCAACAAATTATGTGTGCTCACTGTTTCAAAACTTGCAGCCATGGGATTAATAGTAGATATTGTAAATCATCATTACATGTATTTCAAAAATAAACTTGATTTTAAATAGAGATGAATTTGCAGTAATTGTCAAAATTATATAGAAATGTTTAATCAAAATTATTGTTAATTCAAAGCATTTTTGTTGTCCTTGGGACTTTGAAGTAGTGAGGTTGCACTGTATCTTAGTGATTAATGTTGTCTGATCAGTTCAATTAATACGCAACTTGTTGAGACCATATTGCTTGATCATCCATGGCGCAGAAATATTCAACTAATGTAAGCAACAACAAATCATAAAACAGTTAGAACCTGGTACCTTTTTTGGTTTATATTGTTCTACAAATGGCTTCTTCTTGGCCTGGGTATCCACACTCTGAGTGATACGCTTGGTCTGCTTAATGCCGAAATGGTGCTTGTCACACAACTGCTCAAATGAAAAAAAAAATGTTATGTATAATTCAGTAATTGACTGCTAACAAATATCAATATCAAAACCATGTGTTGAAATATGTTTTAATTTTTTTTAAATTGTAAATTACCTTGAGTCAGCATGTCTGACTCATGCCTTCTGCACATTGTCCCAATGACCTTAACATTCAGTTACATTCAATGAAAATCCTTTAAAGGGTATAAGAAATATGAACTAGACACAATAGTAGAGCTCTAAAGTTTTTACCTTGAAGTTCTTACTACACCTAAATCTGCCATGGCTGACTCATGCCTTCTGCACATTGTCTAGATGACCTTAACATTGTAGCCAGGTTTCATGAGAATCCTTCACAGAGTAATGGAGATATGGACCACACACAAGAACAGACCTTAAAGTTTTTTATATTGAAGTATGACCTTGACCTTGAACTTTCATGACAGACTCATCTATTCTGCACATAGTCCCAATGACATTAACAAGTTTCCATCAAAGGGTTTGGAGATATGGTCCATTTGAGACAAAAGTGTAATTAATAGCCATACCCACGGTGCAACAGATGGACAAAGGGCATTCCTATGAACCCCCACCTTAAAACAATTACAGGGACTCTCTGCACAACGACTAAATTTACAAATTGTTTCTCGCTCAATTATTGGCTTCTAAAATAATTTGTAAAAAACTTCACACAAACCAATTTTCCATTGATGCATCCAATGGATACTGAATATACCTGGCATCATGTACCATACTTACTTTGCTAAAAAAAATGGCATAACCTTGTATATCACATGTATGTAAAGCAATCTTTCTGCTTTGTACTTAATGCCTCTTTGTTCTTTATTGCTTCAATCTGTATATTGTAACTTATTGACATACAGTATATAATGTTAATATATATAATTATAAGTAATTAAAACTCTTATAAAAGTTTATAATGAGGAACAGTGGAATAGAAAATATGACAGAACAATTACTGGAAATACTGATACCAAAAAATGTTACATAAAACAAGAACAGAAAAAACCTCTAGTTCAAGGTCGACTGGTTCTGCCTCCGACAGCGTAACCATGGCAACTTTGTTGACCTGGAATACCTCATGTTCCCCTGACAACAGTCCAACGCACGTCCTCTTGCTTATCAGCAAAAGACGCCAGTCAGAGTCTGAAAAAAATACAACATACTAGATAGGTGTCTGTCAGACATGGATGGCTGCACATGCTACTGTTCTCGTAAAAGTTTTAAACTCCACTTATTTTGAAAAAAAAATGTACAAACATTTCAAATTGCAAAAAATAAAAAATAAAACAGTTATGCCATATATATCTATTGTGCTGTGGTTGTTTAGATCTGAGGTCTGTATTTATCTGTGAAATTTACAATTATTTTAAGCACTTCCACGTTGAAAACTTGTAATTTGTCTATCTGAGTGCTGATTGGCTGATAAGATTATCGAGAATAATTTGATTGACAGCTGGCGAGGATGAAATCACCGATGTCAATCGCCATGTTAGCTGATGAAGTAGAACAGGTTTACTTTCCACATTGGGAAAGTCTTGCATGTGTTTGTTGCGCTACTAAAAAGTGTATATGATATACGATGCTGGTGCAAAAATTCAGAACAAACTTGAATTAGTTATGAAAGTTGGATAACAGAGAGAAAATGAAAGTGTGGAAAGAAAAAGCAGGTTCTATGAACCTTTTTGTTATATCCATGGACTTTGCAAAATACAGAATGAGTGAAGGTTACTATGGAAATAGTAATTGATCTAAGATTTGGACCATCTGAAGTTGAAGGAAATATTTGCATTCCTATTGCGCTAAAAGTTCTATTAGATGAGAGTAATGTGCTATTCTGTTAGATACAATTAAATAAAGACTTAATAAAATAACACACATTAGATTAAACCTGTCAGTAAAAATTTACAAAATTAAAACCCCATGCAGGTATTGAACTTACACTAACCCTTTGAGCGCTGGAACCAGATTTTGAAGGCCTTTGCAAACAGTTTGGATCCAGATGAGACGCCACAGAACGTGGCGTCTCATCAGGATCCAAACTGTTTGCTATTCTGATAGTATTCTTTGAAAAACAATCGAAGAAAACGCTAATTTTAGAAATTTAGAAGACAACATTTTAGCAGACGACAAATTTCCCAGCATGCAAAGGGCTAATGTAAAAATGTAAACAGACAATGAGGTCAAAATAAATACGGCCCACATATTAGGAAATAGTTTTTAGTTTGAGATTGCAAATACTTACTTTATTTTAATCATAGCTATTTGCAATTACTAATGCAACATTTTTTTAAGAAATTACCCAAATGCCATCCACCCCTTCAAGGGTGTTCTCAATGTATCAACAGACTAACTATTTAATGCTTATGTTTGCCTGGAAATGAATAATTACATAATAGACAAGCTACTGGGCTGTACAATGAACCACTCAAGGGACAAGGATAATACATGTAGGGGTCTTATTTATAATAGCAGGTTGGCCTTTGTATAGGTTTGGCAGTCCACCTAAACATCTGTATTTTTGTATAATGTATGCTTCACTATTAAAGTTTCAGATTGACAGCCATACATGTTTAATGAAACAAAATAAGAACAACTGGCAGATGCATAACAAGAATGGGGACTTACACTGAGAGCTATCAATTTTGTGTGTCACATGTTTTATTACATTTACTGAAAACTGCCAAAGTTTGCATCTAAAGGAGTGAGAAAAAAACATTAAAATATCTAGTGTACATATAAAAGATAGACAAGAAAACTTTATTTCACAAACAACTATTGTTTGTGAAAATTGTGGTTTATTTTATCCATCCCAATTTTATAAACTTTTCTTTAGATTTGTATTGACTCTGACAAAAATTGACATGAAAATGTAACCATATAAAACTTAACTTTATGCCATTCTTGCAGAGCTGTTTGTGTTCATTTTCTAACCCAATTGCAATAACCCTTCATAAATTAATTACTTTAAAACCTTAACCAATACATTACCAAATATCATAGAAAAGTTCCCATTTAGCTTACAAATAAAGCCCTATTTTATGTTGCGGCTGCTGTTATTTATTTGCAGCATAACTACAGACCAATAAACTGATAGCTAACGTTCCCCGTAAATTTTGTGAAAATCTATTGGCATGAATCTCAAAGACATCAACTGATTACTCAACTTTGATACATGGCTGAGAAATACAAATGTCAGGAAAATAAAAGGAAAGGCTTAGCAATCAACTTCCGTCAATAGTTGTTTTGTCCATGAAAGAAAATCTTTGGGAATTTCTAGGTGAAATCAGAAATGGGAAAATGCTGATTTGTGGCATTCACAAAAAGTGAGGCTCGAAAAAAAACTAAAGCGTTTTTCTTAAACCAATTATTTTTCCTATACAAGATGTATCCTGGATTGCGCTAGAGTTTGGAAAGACCCACATAATCCTAGGTACGGAAAATGCTGACCCATTTTATTTACCAATAGTTTCATTAAAATAATAATGGTTCATACAGTATCTGATTTTGAAACAGTTTTAAATGGGTCAGCTTTGTTTGTACCTACAGATTTATGGGGTTTTCCAAAGTCTAGTGCCGCGAGATTAAGTTGTTTTTGACCTAGCCTTAAATATCATGTGTATTTCAAGGTCAAATGTCTTAGGTCATGTCTTTTTTCACTGCAGCAGTTTTCACAGGCATTGAGAAATAAATCAAATAAATCGTAGGCATGTTATTGGTGTGAATAAACTGTTCATGAAGACAAAGGCATTATAGTGAAGGAAAGTTTAAATTGAAACACACAATTTTGTAAGTTGTACTGTCTTGATTTCTACTTAATCTGTACATGTACATAAAAATACGTTTATTTTTTTCTTCTCAGATAAGAAATATGACTACCCTGGTAACTAAGAGTAACGATATCTGGAGGTTCAATAAGTTTGTTTTGATTCCAAGAAAGTTGCAATTTTGCTGCCAGTTTCTGCTACCAGGGATTGTCCCTGATATTAAAGAGGTTTGCCACAAATGCCGTTCATGATACGGAACAAGGATTATATGAGGAAATATGTCCAAGTAGATAGTTAATATAATGAGCTCATGCCGGCAATTCAGAAACTAATAAAAAGTTGAGGAACAATATAAGAGGCAATAATGTGTCACAACCAATCAAGGAAAATGAAAATGTATTGTCATTATAATGACAAGTCAGAGACATTTAGATTAAATCATTGTCACAAAAGCAGTCTTGGAATATTCAGATGTGAATAGATATTAAGTACCCTATATCTCTAATAGAATAGGAGATGCAAGAAATTCATTCATTAACTGAAAACAAAGAAGTGCGATTTAAACTTCAAATTAAGTAAGTTTTAACTAATTTGGTAATACAAACATTTAGTTAATACTTAAAAATACTGCTGTTCAGGTTGTTTGCTGTTTGCTGCTCATCAGTACCTTAAGATTGGAAATAATGCCTAAAAAACTTAAATCTAGTAAGAAAGGTCTTGAATTTAATTTGATTTTCTTAGGGACTACAAAACGTGTCAAAATGCATATATCTAAGTGGTTAAGGCTTAACCCTTTGAATGCTGGGAAATTTGTCGTCTGCTAAAATGTTGTCTGCTGAATTTGTAAAATTAGCATTTTCTTCGATTTTTTTCTAAGACCACTATCCAAATAGCAAACAGTTTGGATCCTGATGAGACGCCACGTTCTGTGGCGTCTCATCTGGATCCAAACTGTTTGCAAAGGCCTTCAAAATCCGGTTCCAGCGCTCAAAGGGGTTAAAGCACATTAAAACCATTTCATAACACTGTAACTTGAACAATTGAGTAAACATATGCCAATGCTTTGACCACAGAAACACCTTTAATCCATCAAAAGGTGATTAATTCATCAAAACATGCTACAGGCACAACAGGGGATTCATGATAGAAGTCAAATTGATCTCTTTCTGCTCCAAGTGCTATTGATTAGCAGTTAAAAGGCCGTAAAGACAAAGAAGGAAGGTAATTATAGGAAAAGTTTGGCATACACTTAGAAATGTCAATTAGTATTGTTGCCAGCTGTAGTGTTGTATACTGAATGGTGTTGTGTTACCTTTGAAGCTAATTAAGTGTGATGCACACAGTTGAATATATTACAGTATGGCCGTTTGATTTAAACAGAAAACGTGTTTGCCTTTTCGTTTCTTTTATTCAATATTTGAGTGCTGTACGAGCTTCAACACAATTACAGCTTAATTTGCAATCCTTGTTATTTCAGATCTTCGTTGCAGGCTTTTTTGCAATTTTAACTTATCTTCAGCCACACAACAACAAAATTAAAAGTAATTGCGATCACTTGAACCATTTTGTTCCAAAATAAAATAATAATAAAATGCTTTGAACTTGCTCCAAGATCAAAGAAACAAATGTTTCAAAAAAAGATAATCTCTTTCGAAATGAATACTGATGCCATATTTGTCCAAAATATAAAACTAAAAATCTGGATAACTCTTATCCAGCGGATATCTTTTGGTTATCTTCGAAAAAAATATCATAAAATTGAAGATAACCAAAAGTTATCTGCTGGATAAGAGTTATCCAGATTTATACAATTGGTTACAGCAGGACAATGAAGGTTGGTTACAGGCCTTCTTGAGCAACCATGTTCACTAGCTTTTAACAACAGTTACCAGACCACAGCTTTCACAAGCCAAACAATCAGCGGCAAGAAAAAATGATGTATATATACCACAAAAATGGCAGTTAGGCATTGGTTTATACAATCCAAGATTTCCTTGTGCGCAAATAGCGGTTCAAAAGCCAAGTAAAATGAGTTTTGTGTTAAATATACTATAAGTTACCTATTTGACATTTTCATGTTCACATAAATGCTGAATTCTGATTGGATAATCCTCTCACATGACATGTGTTTAATTTCCAAATAAACCCTCTATGAATCCAAATTAAAAAATTTATATTATTGATGAATGATCTACTTTTTCATCATCAAGACAAGCCAAATAACGTAATTGTATCACACAAATCTTAACCCTTTGCATGCTGGGATATTTGTTGTCTGCTAAAATGTGGTCTGCTGAATTTCTAAAATAAGCATTTTCTTTGATTTTTTTTTCAAAGGATACTATCAGAATAGCAAACAGTTTGGATCCTGATGAGACGCCACGTTCTGTGGCGTCTCATCTGGATCCAAACTGTTTGCAAAGGCCTTCAAAATTCAGTTCCAGCACTGAAAGAGTTAACACATTGCTTTTCATGTGTCAATATTGAAATGATGACAAACATTATTGCTGTGGTGTTTGAGGAAGATGGAACCAAAAATCAGTTTTATCAAGATTGGGTCATAAATTGGGTCTTTTAAGTTGAAACATTAGGTATTTCTCGATATACATGAATGACATGGGGATCTAGTTTTTGGAGACACATGACCCAGAACTCTTCAAATTGTCAAGATAAACATTCTGACCATATTTCATCAAGATTGAGTCATAAATACAGCCTCTAGAGGGGATGGAAGTTGTGTCTAAGACTTGACCTGGTGACCTATTGTTTGGATGCATGTGACCCAGATTCAAACTCAGCCTAGATAAACATTCTGACCAAGTGCAATTAAGATTGGGTCATCAAAATGTGGCCCCTAAAGTTATAACAAGGTTTTTCGAAGATTTTAATAGGAAACCTAATGTTTGAATGCACATACCCCAGATGCAAATTTGACCAAGATATTTTCAAAATAAACTTTTATCAAGATTGAGTCATAAATGTGGACTCTTGAGTAATAACAAGGTTTTCCTTATATTTGAACTGGTGACCTATTTTAAGGACACGTGACCAAGATACACACTTTACCAAGATATCATTAAGATAAATATTCAGACAAATTTAATAAAAATTATATTGAAAATGTGGCCCCTAGAGTGTAAACAAACTAAAAGTTGTTTTTCCCCTGGGAACTTGTTTTTAGATGCAAATGACCCAGATTTTAATTTGGTCTAGATAGTGTCAAGATAACATTCTGACCAAGTTTCATCAAGATTCAGTCTTAAATGCTGCCTCTAGAGTGATTTTGTAGGCATAAGTTTGGATCCCACCTGAGGTATGTATCAAAACAGAATTACATTTTCTTTGCATATATATTTTTTTTCTTAACAATTTTATCCTTGTATCATTGTAAGTTGATAAATATATGAGATACAAGAGATGTGTTTGTCAGAAACTGCGCCGCTTTGAAAAAAAAAATGACCTTTGACCTTGAAGGATGACCTTGACCTGTCACCACTCAAAATGTGCAGCTCCATGAGATACACATGCATTAAACAGTTTTTATTGTTTTGACCATTGACCTTAAAGGATGACATGGACCTTGACCTTTCACCACTCAAAATGTGCAGCTTCATGAGATACACATGCATGCCAAATATCAAGTTGCTATCTTCAATATTGCAAAAGTTATGACCAACGTTAAAGTTTTCGGACGAACATACAGACTGACAGACGGACGGACGTACAGACGGACGTACGTACGGACGGACTGACAGTTAAACTGCTATATGCCACCCTACCGGGGGGCATAAAAAGAGGGAATATGTACTGTTCTAATGTGTCAATATTTAGAGGAAAAACTGTCAATAATGGCTCTTTAATGACATTTGGCAACACACAATAATAATGCACTACTGCTGTCCATTGGGTATCAACAGACTAACTATTTAATGCTCTTTGTTCCACAGGAAATGAATTATTAAATGATACACCAAGCTACTGGGCTGTACATTAAACCCCCACTAATAAGACCACTCAAGGGACAAGGATCAATAATAATAGTGGTCTTAATAGCAGGGTGGTCTATGTATGGAGGTTTGGCAGTCTACTAAGTGCATGTGAGGACTTTACCAAGTGCCACAGACGATTCACTGCATGAAGTTCAAAATATGAGCCTCGCTCTGTGAAAATGGGGTTTAATGCTTGTGCGTATAGTGTTGTCCCAGATTAGCCTGAGCAATCTGCTCAGGCTAAAAAGGGACAACACTTGCCGCTTTAATGGAATTTTTTGTTTAAAGGAAGTCTCTTCTTAGTGAAAATATAGTTTAGGTCGAAAGTGTCGTTTATGATTAACATGTGCTTAATAATAATAATGATAACGAAAATACAAATTTATGAAAAAAAATAAAAATAATAATGATAATAATAATAATAACAAAATCATGGATTAACCCTTGGTCAATTTAGTTGCAATTAAAGTTAATTAGCATACTTTTCACCTCCTGTCAATTAGTGTTATTATAAGCGCCAATTAAGAGAAATGTAGTACATGGATAATATCCTAATCCCTTATTAAAATGATTGTTATCAATATCCCGTAAATCAGATTGCTATCTGAAAGTCACTAGTGGTATGTTGTTTATTAAAATCGGTAAAATGAGCCTGATCTTTTGAAGCGGGAAAAAGGGAAAAAAAAATTGATCACAGAAAAGTGGTTGTTAAAACGGAATAGCGGGGTGGTCTTATAATCTGATTTGAAATATGTAGGAACATAATCTGGTCTTTCAAAAAGTGTCCCCACTAGCGGAATGGTCGTAAAATTGAGGTGGACATAAAGCAGAGTTTTGGTGTTGTTTTTATTTTCATCAGACTTTTAACTAAGCATAAATGAATAGCATATTATTGCTTATTTGGGACCCATCTGACGTTAAATATACATTCATTGTATGTATTTATGCACTCAAGCATTAAGTGGTGTTTCATAAAAACATGTTGATAAAATAGGCGTTTCAAGCAATAGCTCCTCACTTGTAATAATGTGTAAAATAAAGGCTTGTAACAATTTTAACAAGGTAATTTGCAGGGAATGTTTTTTTAAAAAAACTGTTACATAAAATCAGCAATATAGTTTGGTTAATTAGTGAGTTTGACATAATAACTCAAATTTATTTGCATACTTGAAACTTTATTCACAGATTTATATTATACGCCATGTTGATGATAATAATAAGGATGATGAGGATGACAATGTTTTTTACAATAGATGAACGTTGCAAGATTCTATAAGATTTTTATGAAAAGGTTAAGACAATGAAATCTGTTGCCTTACCTTGGTGTATCTTTATCTTGCCAATCACTCCATATACTAAGCCCACGCACACTGGGTTCCATGCTGAACACAATGCATTCCCTGAAAAGTAAAAAAAAAAATGTGTGCGGTAGGACTTAACAGAAAGCATTATCAGAATGAACGCAGTAAATAAAAATATATTACATGTATTTACATTAAAATATTACATGTATCTCAAAGGTTTTTCCTGGTTTCCTGGTTTAGCTTACTATATACAATTTAAGTTCATTGTTACATTATATGTGGTTGTTTTGTTTTCTAATTTACCATCTTTGGCATTTAATTTATTCATTTTTTTTACGGATCTCACAGTTTAATCAAATTGACAATTTGAGTGATTTTTGGTCAGAGATTTCCACAATAAACATATGATAATAATAAATGTTGAAGCCAAAACACAGTTACAGATATAGAAAACACTAAAAATACCATCTCATTATAACTGATTTTTAAATTGATAAAATTATACAACATTTTTAATGCAAAAATAAACAATTTTAAATGTTGCAGATAATGAGAGGATCACTAGCTTATAACAAGTTGCAATTACATCCACATTAGCCCTTTGCATGCTGGGAAATTTGCCATCTGCTAAAATGTCGTCTGCTGAATTTCTAAAATTAGCATTTTCTTCGATTTTTTTTCAAAGAATACTATCAGAATAGCAAACAGTTTGGATCCTGATGGGACGCCACGTTCTATGGCGTCTCATCTGGATCCAATCCAAACTGTTTGCAAAGGCCTTCAAAATTCGGTTCCCGCACTGAAAGAGTTAGAATTGGCTGAGTGGCTGTGGTGTTTTAGATCCAGATGACCCTGGTTTTGATTGGGTGCATTTTTGTCTTTACTTTTTGTTATATATTTTTTTCTGGTAATGATAGTTTTAAATTGCTTTGATTAGATTATGGAAATTTTAAACATTTTTCAAAAGTGCCCTTATCAGTGAGCAAATCCCTTTAATGATACTTTTAAGTTCCATTCTGTAAATTTGTCAAGTGAAAGCATTCTTCAAGAAGTTAGCAAGTCCTTTTAAGAAGCGCTTTTACCTAAATAAATATTTATACAATGAAACAAAAATGGATTCATCATCTTTAGTATATTCAAAGTTTTGTCCAAAATACTGTTTATTGGACCAATATATATTAAGGATCATATAATTTTCATTTTGTTTATTTCATTTTTTTAATAAGTAAAGTAAACATCCCAATTTTCCAGTGTATGATATTTAANAGTGTTTTAAAGCGGGACTGTACGATTTTGTCAAATACAAATGAATTTATATAAAATGTGTTAAAAATTAGTATACATATATTTCAATATAAATTAAAATAAAAGTTAAGAAGAACATGTGTCGAAAAATGCGAAATAAGACAGATATTTAAATCTGAAATCGAAAATGGCTGGAAGCCGAATTCACCAGCATATATATCATGCATGTACAATGTGAATCTAAATTTAGTTTTAGTGCAGATGCTTTCATACGACACAAAGACACAATTTTGTTTCCTAACAGATACGAGCAAAAGTTTCGGCATCGGCTCTAACCAGCGCTACCTTGTCTTTGCTGCATTTTATGAAATTTGTCTTCAGTGTAAAAAAAATCTTGCATATTTTGCGTTATTGTAACATATTTTTATCAATATATTACAATTTTACACATATGAAAATCGTACAGTCCCGCTTTAAATTGTTTTGATTAGATTATTGAAATTTTAAACATTTTTCAAACGTGCCCTAATCAGTGAGCAAATCCCTTTAATGATACTTTTAAGTTCCATTCTGTAAATTTGTCAAGTTAAAGCATTTTCAGAAGTTAACAAGTCCTTTTAAGTAGCGCTTTTACCTAAATAAATATTTAAACAATCAAACAAAAATGGATTCATCATCTATAGTATATTCAAAGTTTTGTCCAAAATACTGTTTATTGGACCAATATATATTAAGGATCATATAATTTTCATTTTGTTTATTTCATTTTTTTAATTAGTAAAGAAAACATCCCAATTTTCCAGTGTATGATATTTAACATTTGCGGTTTTAAATTCGATGTACATGACCATGAGTTTAACAAGGAATATTCAGTGTGTCATTATATAGGGCCATGTAGTAATTATGTCAATTATCTTAGGAGAAGGAAGGAGCATTTATTGGTAAATTGCATTTGTTAGGATTTTATAATAAAGACTCAAGAGCCATATACTGAACAAGTTAACTTGTATTAAAACATACATGTATATCATAAAATATGCAATCTATTATTAAAAATAATTATAAGTTATCATTAAATAAGACTCATCTAGTAGCCAACCACCATACATGGATTGTGTGCAGAAATCTGCAATCGTCACTTTAAGAAAATTCCAGCCCGTGAGAAAACAATTCCTTAATATACCAGAACAGAATCTTTCTTTTGAGGAACAATACCTTCCTGTAAATCTATTTCATTTACTTGTGGCCTCGTAAATAAAATATAATAACTTTGAAATGTGTCTCTTACCCACTTAAAATATTATATAGAACCTTATAGATTTAACAAAATTGAAAAGACTATAGCTTGCTGCTTCTGTCAGAGTACTTCAAGGTGCAAAAAAGCTATGTAGAGCTCTGCAAGTGTCTTTAAAAGGTTGTATTTAACACATACAAGTTAAAATATCCATTCAAAACGGTTGTGGTTGTAAATATCTGACATCAAAAACATGAAGACAGGTTTTTGAAATAAAACCAAAAATAGGTTTACCAAATGTCATTTTCCCAATTTTTAAAATGTGTGTTTTTCCTGAAAGTATCGGTATTAAAGATTAAACGAAACATTTTATTCTCGCAATCTTAAACCAACATATGAACGTGACTGAAGAATGTTAAATAAAATTAAATCAGTATATGATATCATAGAAAATGTAATCAAATATTATTCACTTAGGTAAAATTTATATAACGATTAAAACAGTTGCAGACATGTTTTATCATATTTGTTGTAGAACCAAAATTGTGAAGTATGAACAAATTTGCACAGTCCAATCTGGATTTCCCAACAGAGTATAAATATCTTGTGTACATGAAGGTGTTTTCCGAAAGAATTATTTGAGATTGAATAAAAACTTTTCTTTCTTTAATTTTCTTTAACTTCTTATTCTGAACTTTAATTCTAATTTTTAATTCATCAATTCAATGCTTTATATGTTATCTGTGAAAAAAGTATAATAAGATGGCAGATTGCTTTTTTACTTCTCCAATCAGCTTGAACTTAACATTTTGGAAATGGTTGAGGATCTGAAATCATTGCCTTTTACACAGATTAAAAAAATTAAACAATCAATATAATATTCGTTGCTTCTAGTAGATGAATGATTCTGAGCAGTCGTTTTTTGTTAGTTTTTTTGGACAAATAGAAGATAATACACACTGTCGAAAAAACTAATAAAACTTTAAATATTTTTTAATCAGTCGAAGCCTGAAGAGCAATTTGAAATTAATGGAATATTTTTTAACAGTATCTTAAGTTAAAAGCAGACACAGCAGAGAGTAATACTAGTCTATAGTCAAGACTCTAAACATGTGAGTAGTCAAAGATACCTGTCTTGGGCTCTAACGTTCCATTTGTTCTGCTGCACCATAAACTGTATTCTCCATTTTGGAGAATGTAGTGCTCGTTTGTTTGATAAACTTCCATATTTTAAAATCCAATGTTATTGTTAATGATTCCGAAATGAACGGTCACTGCGTTTTAGCTGATATAACTAGGAATGTACATTTTGACATTTCGCAGGAAATTCGGGTTACCGCCCCTTTGTTGTCGTTTCATATTGTAACCTTCTTAATTAAAGAGTATCCTGCAAATGGCGGATGCTGAATACGCGTAAACCATACGCGGTTAAAATATCGCTTTCCATCGATGAAACAAAGCAGTGATAATTGAATTTTTTAATTTCTTATTGAAGAGAAAGATTTGTCTTTGAATATCAATGATGTATGGACAAGATGAAGGTGATCCTTTATTCAATAAATCCATTTTAGTATTGACCTAAATTTATTTGTTTACAAATAATAGAAATTGAAACCGTTTTTTTTTTAAATAACTGGCAGAGTATTTTTCCTTTATACTTAACGATTTGCTGTAAACTATCTAAAGGTTGAATTTTTCGTCTTTTTAACTGGTTCAATTGTTCAGTTATCTATCATTATAGTGTTAATTTAAGGATAATCTTTGTGCATCGATTTTCGGATAGTACAGAAATTCGGACAAAAGTATATTACAACAAACATAATTATGAGACCAGATAATTACGTGCTAATACTCGATAATATGATAACAGATGCTACCTAATTTACGGACAAAGGCTTATATGATGCCTGTTGAAGATAACATGAAAAATAAATGGCTGCACATTGTCATGTAACGAAACAATAAAATGTAGTTTGTGTTAAGATGAAGTAACAAAAAAAATAAAAAAAATCTGAAATTAGGTTTCAGATATAGCAACCCCTAGTGCTGTTTTCAAACTCTTTAATATGAATTTGATTTTTTTTTCATCTTTTTAAATTTAAGTTAAGTCAAAATATTTGTATGCTATTTCAGCTGTGTTTTATTGATGTTGTACATAATTTATGCAGGGATGTCAGTTTTTAAGCGGGTTTTTTTTTCCCACTTTAGGGCCCATGGCTTTGGAATTGAGAATTATATCGGCATTTTCAAAAAATTGGGAAAATAAATTCAGTAGACTAGCTTCTTTCGCAGCACTTAAGTACAACCATGTATAAATCATTAAATGGCCTTATATTTTGGCAACGAAAACAATCTACCATCAGGCACCATTAATTATATAAGAAGGATTCGCTTCATCTTCTTTTGGGTTTAACGATGATGAATCTGTGTTGTAAGTTGATAAACTCGTATTTGTGTATTTTACTGATGCAGATTATGTTTGGTAGCTGGGGTATTTTGATGGTTTTACTCTTGTTAAAATCGGCACTAAATGTTCAGTCAGACGAGAGCTGACCTTGCATTTCTACGAATTTGAAAAGTGTTTTCTTGTAGTTTATGTTGGCAAGGTACCCATTCGTGGTCATTTTTCGTCATGAGGCAAACTTTCCCTACAAAATGGTACATAGTTTACGAAAATCGACCTCCATTTAGGCAATAATGGCTTTAAAATGTTGATGTAGGTGATTTTCCTGTGTCAAGAGATACCTACCTTGTATATATATATACATTTTATATTATATCAGATTATTATTTTTTTGTCAAAATGATGAAAAATGTTGTTTTAAGACAAATTGATAGTGTTAAAGTGACTTGGCCACGTGCCTAACCCCTGTGGTATAAATCATAGAAAATAAATTCTTGTACCGTATTTAACCACGTATACCGCACCCCCATGTATAATGCGCACCTTATTTTTTAAAGCCAAAATGGAGAACAAAAAATTAAGACGGTGAGACCCCCAAAAATATCAAATCTACCGTCAATGGCCACCATTTGACTATTCCGCAATCAATATTCCGGGTCATTGGAAAGCTATATATTTTGTATTCAACAATAGGAAGTGTCATTATGAATGATACGTAGCATGGGTTGCATAGCACTTTATTTTTCTGACAATTTTGTAATTTTCTAGCAACAAATTAACACTCCTTTTGCATTTTATATAAAACATGCGAACATAAGAAATCATGAACATCATATAATTCTTCCTCGGGGAAAGCCTGGGCTTTTAATTTGAATGATGAAAAAAACTTGTAGTGCTTTGTTTAAAAAGTGGAAACTTTTATATGTAAATAACGCTTCATCTTAAAGGCTACAGTCGTTGAGATATGTCAGTATCGCGTAAAACTGCATATCTATTATAATGGTCAAGTGGGGTTATTGTTTGTCGCACTTCACAGGCGTGAATGCGATGTACAATGAAGGCGCTAAAAATCTAGACCAAATTGGAAAACAATCAGAAGTCACTGTTCACACCTACTGTTACCTGTCAAACAACTTGTTGACACCTTACCTTTACCAGCTATCTGTTATGTGGTCAACAGCCCAACGTCAATGTAGACAAAGACAAATACATTTTTGCATATTTTATTCAAAAACTTAATTTTATTTTTTAATCTGTTGCTACCCGTTCATATCTGCAGTTACCGACTCTTTTTTTTGTTCCGAGAACGGCCCCTTCAGTATAAACAGTTATAGAGTGTAGTTTTCTGAAATAAAAAAATGGCTGCAATTATGATTATTTACGATTTCAAAATGATTTTTTGCAATTAAACAACCAGGATTTCGTTGTATCAATGTAATATGCACATCAACTTTTTAATTTGAAACTTTGAGGTAAAAAAACTGAGTGGTATACGTGGTTACATATGGTAAATATTGACGATAAAAATGCTTAGAACTTCATAAACACAAATGTTGCCATTTTTCTAAAGTATCATATGAATTTGGGCGTAAGTGACTATTTATAGATTTGATGAAATATTCCCAATGAACACGGTTACACAAGTGAAGCACCTGACTTGATGTGTTCGTGTTTATAAAACAATCAATACACCCACGCTTTTCATGCGAATGACGTTGTTGTGTAACGCGACGTTGTACATGTTGCATAATTTTCGTGCCCTTTTCATTTAGACAAAGTATCAAACCAAAATAAATAAACACCGTTTATTTGAAGCAATTATTTTTAAACAAACAACAGATTACAAACATATTAAAATTCAGTAGTGGGTTTCAGATAACAAATTTAATTATGCTCAGATTTCAATAAAACATTTAATAGTTGTGTAATGAATTCAAAGATAATTTGTTAAAACGCTTAACAAGTCAAATAAACGCGACCGCATTATGCATGAAATGCACAATTTTCACGAGGATAACAGCCGGTTGCCATCATCAGTCGTCTAAAGTAACTGGCAAAGATTTCTGTGGCAATTACATGTAGGTCATAATTCGTCTGCATGATTTAACTAAAGGTATTGCCTGGCTTCGAGTGCTGTCGCTCATAAAAAGCGTGCGCTTTCATTGGTCAATATTGATTTTCCAATACAACAACGCTCCCCCTTTAGGCAGGCTTTAGTTAGGTAAAGCAATAAATGTACTGTCAATTGACAGAGGATCGGAAATCGCCGTTTAAATTTTTAGGCAAAGTTGATATTGCTTTGATCTTAAGAATGTCTAGCCAAACAGCAAAAATACACTGATCGGAAAATTTTAGGCACCCCGCTGACTCTGATTTTGACATTCAAGTGCCCCTGAGAGGGACCGTTAAATGGCCTGTGGAAAGAATATAGAGCTAATTACATGAACTTCTGTAAACTTATTGTATTTTTCTTCAGCCTTCGGAATTTCAAGCTGTTTTAAACTACTGGGGGGTATCGTTTATGGCATCAGTGATTTTTTGTCGATAGTTGTGACAATTCGCCAATCAATAGTTAAGTCTGTTGTAGTTTGGCGACAACTCAATATGCTCTGTTGGTACTTGTACTACAGAATTATCGCTGTATAACATTTATAATCTTATTTGGTTTATTGGGAATTTTTGTCATTTTGGGGCAAAGTTTGGTCAGATATTTGGGGAAAAAACATTGCTTTTTGCGATTGGAAAACAGCCAAATATAAGTGGTAATTTTGGGCAAAAAAAATACTGTAAAGTTAATTTTATGCCCTCAGTAGGGTGGCATATAACTGTTGAACTGTCCGTCAGTCCGTCTGTACGTCCGTCCCAAAACTTTAACATTGGCCATAACTTTTGCAACTTGAATTGATATTTGGCATGCATGTACGTGTATCTCATGGAGCTGCACATTTTGAGTTGTGAAAGGTCAAGGTCATCCTTCAAGGTCAAAGGTAAAAAAATACAAAATCAAAGCGGTGCAGTAGGGGGCATTGTGTTACTGACAAACACATCTCTTGTTTGTTAAGGCTACTGCGATTTCATTTTGAATGACATGTGGAAACTGTTAATAGATAATATTTATAGTAGATTTTTTTTTCAATTATGTTGCAGAGGTTGGTTATGAAGGGGAAGATGACAGCGATGAGCTCACCACAGACCTATGGCAGGAGGCCTGCTGGATCGTCATATCGGCGTACTTCGACGAGAAAGGCCTGGTGCGACAGCAGCTGGACTCGTTCGACGAGTTCATCCAGATGTCTGTACAGAGGATCGTGGAGGACACGCCCCAGATTGAGTTGGTGGCTGAGGCCCAGCACAAGGCCGGAGTGGTGGAATCTACAGTAGGTTCTGTGTTTGTCAAATGAGCCCCGCTTTGGGAAAATGGAGCTTAATGCATTTGCGTAAAATTTCATCCCAGATTAGCTTGTTCAGTCTGCACAGGCTAATCAGGGATGAGATATCCACATATACTGGATTCAAGGGAAGAAGAGACTTCCTTTAACCGAAAAATACAATAAAAGCTGAAAGTGTTGTCCCTGATTAGCCTGAGCAGACTGCATAGGGGCAGGTTATTCGATCTAGGGAAAGATATTAAATCACAAAATGTGCATGGTGTTGCTAAAAAGGTTTAGTGTGGAAAGTAAGACCAGTCTGATGAAATTGTCAGTTGTATTTAGGGGTTTTTAAACATAGTTTTTTCATTGGTAGCGGGGGGGGGAATTTTCTCAAGGAGGAAATCATATGTTTTTCTGGGAATCAGCCTTTTTGCTCCTGAAAAACTTAGAGATTAAGGATCCTGATTAATATACAGTGTTTTTTTCACCATTTTGGGAATGGGGCGGGTGACCCACGGGTCTCTTTATTTTGGGAAATAACGCGGCGTTTTGACCAAAATTGGAAAATTAGTGTTGTTGTTGTTTTGCTGAAAAATGCTTTAAAATTAAGAATTAAGTCTTTTCAAGATTATATTAACTAAAGTTCATCTTATAGAGCTGGATGGGAGTTGAACTAAATGTAAAAATCTTTAAAAAAATAATATTTTTGGAAACCTTCAATTGGGAAATTTTAGGTCCCATTTGGAAAAAATATATACCTTTTTCCATTGGGAATGGGGCCGGATACCGACCCTGATTTTTAATGGAAAAAAAACACTGCTATATATTTGACTTTTCAATTGACAGCCCCAGTACCTGTTGAAGTTTGAGCAGATCTACCTGTCCAAGCCCACCCACTGGGAGAAAGATGGAGCCCCTAGTCCCATGATGCCCAATGAAGCACGTCTCAGGAATCTCACGTAAGATATTTAGCAATGTTGTAATTGCTTTGTAGGTTCATTTATTGCTCCATATCAAAAAAATTATAATTCGTGGACATAAATACTTTTGTGTTCAATTATAATTACCGGTTTACCTTGTTCACCCTAAACAAAGTATAAGTGCATTAAAAATAATACATTTAATACAAGTAAGAGGATATAAGTTTTGATATTTACGCCTATTGATCAGGCTTCCTGAAAAGTCCCAAAAGGTGCCTGTCAACCGGACAGGCTGATGGAAAAGTTAGCCTGTCCGGTCAAAACTTCACCTGACCCAACAACATGAGTTTATAACTGAAGAATTAAGTAAAGTTTAACTCCTATTTATTGCAATGTGCAGCCTGTGTATAAGTACACTTCATTTAGTAAAACAAAAACACTTGCTTGTTCTAGTGATTACAGTGTATGATGGACAACAGCTTTAAATTCTAGTCAGACTCAAAACAAAATAGCATAACACGATTGGTGCTGCCTTCTTCGTCCTCAAAGTCAAGACCATCATCGGAATCACAATCAGAGTCTGAGTCACACAGTTTTGCAATGTCATTGTCCATGGTAAAATGAGGCTGTTGCATGGTTGCATTCTAAGGCACAGACTTGACAATACTTGGTTCCGATTCACTATCTGATTCGATGACCACAGAAGCTGACGATGTGGATGGGAGAACTTTTGCGACAACATTTTTTTCATGTGAATTTTTTGTTACAACCTTTGTAATTGGATAGATATATCAGACAAATGAAATTGACGTTTTTGAAAAAACAAAGGGAAAGCACTCTTAAGAACTAGTGAAGCTTTTGTGTTCTTAATGACAAAAAGGCTCGAAATTCATGAAAGAGTGATACTAATAGGGTGTTTTCTTTCTTTTGGCAAGTATAAGACTTTTCGGTATTTAATCATATTTTTTTTTGGACTGTCACAAGGACCGGCGATATTAGAAACTTTGACGGACCGTAAAGAATTTTGCCGGACAAGACCGGCGGTCCGGCCTTTTCAGGCCGCCTGATTGATGTATTCACATTGACATGTGCCGAGATCACGTCCTCTTAAATCTGTTGGAAGCTATTACAATGTGTGAATTTTTTGCCTCTGTCAGACGGTCTGCAGAGATGTGAATAACCTCCTCGAGTTTATTTCAATATTGCATTGGGATTAGGAACTGACACATCTGCTTCAGTTATCAAGAAAACTTAAAAATGCATGCGTTAAAGTTTGTTATCTCTGAATGAAGTATTAATGATTTTGCAGGGACTAAGAGATTTGTTCGAGGAACCATAGAGTTATCGATGCTCAAGTTAAAGAAGTAATACTGTACAAGCCTTTTTCTGCCTATCTCAGGGGTCCGATAGTCGGACCCATTCCCCATGCCAAATATGCATATGTTTCCCCCAATTCTCAACAAAAAAAATCCCCCCCC